>JAQFZF010002072.1:0-12942 GCA_034695365.1 Enchytraeus norvegicus
GCTAGCGATAGAGAGTTATGGAGGAATTGGACTCCCAGGACCTGCCACTTGGCAGAGCACTAGATAGATAGATAGATGGGCAGAGGCTCATTCACCTTCGCATCTCCAACAACATGGAATGCACTCACTACCTCTTCACATTCGATCCTGCACCACCATATCTACTTTCTGTTGGAAACTCAAGACTCATTACTTTCCTCCTTACATTATTTTATTAGTAAGGTATAATCGTTGTTTTTATGGATAAATGGACATGCACCGTGATGGCAGTAGCGGTACTAGACCAAAATATTTGGGGGGGCCCAATTTGATTAATTTGATATATTGTTTAGTGATTCTACTTGCATAGTTTTTAAGAAAACTAAAAAGAATCAGTTGCACCAATAGGTTTCTTCAGCGTCAGTTTCGTGATCTTAAACCAGTTGCACAAAATTACTAGGAGGCATTCCCGTTTACTAACAGCTGTGTGCTGATTTATTAGACATATTATTTAGTTATTCTGCATGCATAGCAAACTGGAAAAAAATGTATTCCCAAAAGGTACTTTCAAAGTAAGTTTCGTGTTCTTACACAGGTTGCACCAATTACTAAGAGGCATTCGTCTTTACTCACAGATGTGTATTGATTAATTTGATATATTATTATATAGTGTTTCTGCTTTGCATAGGTTTTATGCAAACTGAAAAAAGCTGTAGTCGCAGCAAGTACCTACAACGTCAGTTTCTTGTTCTGGCACCAGTCTCACCAAATTACTAATAGACATTCCAACTTACATACAGCCGTGTGCTGATTAATTTTGATATATTATTTAGTGATACTGCATGCATAGTTTTCATGCAAACTAAAAAAACAGTAATCAAAACAAAATCAAAACAGGTACCTTCAATTAGAGGTGTAACAATAGACACTTTTATTTGAAATTGCAGTAACGCATGATATGATAGTGTGCTGAGGCCATTTGTAACCCTGAAAACAAATTTGATTTGAAAAACAAGTTTAAATTTTTTTTCGATTGGAGCAGGTCACTTTTTTGCAATAAATCGGGCAATATGGTATTTTGAAGGTGGAAATAATATCTTTTTGTTCACATGGTTTGCAATTTGCCTTATATTATGCAGTATCGAGGTTATTACTAAAGAGAAAATACATATTCGTACATAGAAAACATAGCAATTGTCATAAATTATGAGAAAAATTACATTTTTTATAAGAACTTGTGAAATTCGAAATAATATCCTGACATTGACAGGCAAGTTAATTAAATTTATTGCAAACACACCATTACCACTGCCAGTAATTCATCAGTGCTCGATTCGCTAAGGTGGCCTACGTGTGTGCAGTTATTTAGAATCTTGTCCTTGTCCAGTGTCCACCCCCAAGTGTTCGAGAAGGAAGCCACAATCAGTCGTACGACCGTTATTATGCATATGTAATTAGTCTAAGCAAAGTATGCATACGCTCCACCGATCGGTCAGCACCGGGTAGCCGCGTAAAGCGCGGTCGGTCACCACCGAGGTTGTGCACAAAGGGAGAGCAAGGAAAGAAAGAGCAAACACGTATCAATTTTTGATATTTTGTTAACAAATATAAGTTTCGCAAAAAATACCTTTTTGTCTAACAAATGGCTTTTTATAATTGGCGAAAATGGTATGGTTTAGCAAAGAAAGTTTGATATTGCAAAGAAATATATTTTACTTTAATGTTTAGCGAATAAAAGATATCTGAAAGCGTTATTAATCTAGAGTCGAACTAATCTATTACTATCCCAATATGTAGCAATTTTTTACCTTTCATCGCCCCTCAATAATCTGGGGGGGGGCTAACAGACAAGTTTGGGGGCTTAGCCTTCCCCCCCCCTGGAACCGCCACTGTGTCAGAGTGTTCCGTCTGAATAAAAATTAAACAGGGCCTAGGCCTAGGCCTCTAGATATACAAAATAGGCCTAACTAAAGCGAAGCGAGCCTCGCAAAAAAATTATGCGTAGGCCTAGTAAGCCTAGGCCTATTTGAAATAAGGAGCGTAAAGTTTTGCGAGCGAGGAGAGCCAAATAAAATTTTCCCCTCCTCAAACTAAGTTTAGGCTGTATTTTCTAAAGCCGCACTAGGCCTAGGCCTACTGCCCTTGATTCGGCATTGAGCTTCGCAACCACTGCCGTCTATTCTTAGATAGTTCTGGTTTTATTATAGCCTAAAATTATGGTCAATTTTCATTCCGTTAGAATACTATTGTTAATTAACTGTTTATAATTACATGTTACGCCGCCTTCTAGGCGACAATGAAGCGAGATAGACACTCTTGCAATATCTTCATAATTGGCGTTAAATTTTGAAGATTGGCGAATACTATATCGTTACTATATATAATATTCATTTATTATCATCAATCTGACAATCGCAGATTGTTACAACCAACATACAGCAACATCAATACACAGTAGCCTAGCCTATAGGCCTAAATAGAATAGATAAAATATTAAGATGAGCCTAGAATAAAAATAAAGTAAAATTGAAATGTTCTAAACATTGACCCTATTTAGAAAGTCCATGACTATATAACTATAATTATTATCATTCCAGATTCATTTGTAATATAATAAAGTGAGAAAAGAACTGGAGATAAGATCATAGATATGCTGACAGTTTTGTAATTACATAATGGTAGATCTATATGGGGCAGCAGTTAATTATTGCTACAGTATCTAATTAGAATAGTTACCTGTTATTTAATTTTTTTAATAGGCTTATCTACGAACATCATCCAGGGTCATAGGTATTAAGAAGTTTTTATCATAAAGAAGAGTGGATCGCTTCGTAGGGAGCTGGAAGGTTCTGCCAGATACATTTCTACGAGTCAAGTACACATGATTATTAAGCGGGGGCAGTAGGGAACCTAACAGATTACTTGAGTTTGTGAGGATGGCATTGAACAATTTCTTATCGGAAAAGGCACACAACTATTCGAATGAAGAAATTTTTGAATATAAGTCTGCCCTTCTGGTTTTTCTTAAAAAAGCTTCAAGGCGATCTTTATCGGACGCTGACGTAAATCCCCACCAAAACGTATAGTATAGTATAGTACTTGGATTCTTGTAACAATTATAGTATAGTACTTGTAACAATTCCTCACAAGATTCATAACGACGTCAATATGCAGCCCACGTTATTCATATTTGCCAATGATGTTATATCAGTTCAGTTAGGTAGCAGAAAGTTAATGCCCCATCTAACCACAACTACACCTCACGATTTAAATTAATGAAGTAAGATTTAATTTTCAAATATAATTAGATATAAGGTTAGAACTGGTCAGTAGATAATATATTGAAACCATTTTCAAACAAAATTAATTTTACTACACAAAATACAAAAAGTACAATCATAGAATGGGAACTAGTACACAGAATTCAATCAATCAAAGATTTCACGTCCGTTTCCTTACGTAAAGAAGCTACCATGGGCGTCAACAGTAATTATGAATATTACATAATATATGCAGTGCTCTTTCAATATAACCATCATATAAAACACAATTTTACAATAGAAATTAGAGATATCCTGACCTAATTAATGGGGATTTGTAATAACATGATATCTGTAAGTTTGCATGCAATGAACATTCATATAAATATATTGCGGCAACTACAATTAGAATGATCATAAAGTCTTACCGTCATTATGACATTATAAAACTATAAAAAGTTAATACTATCTACAGTAAAAACTAATCAACAGTGCCCCCGCATTCAGCACTTTAGCATAACGAAACATAAAATACCCATTAATTAACTTATCAAGGTCTAAACATAATTTAATTAAGTATAAGTTAATTATCTAATTCGAATATATTTATTAATGGGCCTGTACTACATAGAAACTACGTAGTCCTGTGAGCTTAAAACTTGCATTTGCCCTACAAGTGTGTACAGAGATTATAAGTAGAGGCCTCGGACAGACAGAAGTTAATCATCTCGTTATTACACAGCGTCTTTAAACCTCAACCACATATACACACACACGATCATGTTTCCACAAGTCTAAATCATCAACAAAATATACACATATGTGAATGGATTCTAAATAAATAAATAAATCTTGATACTACAGTGCTCACGCTCGGTTACAATATACAATATACTAAAACACAATTTAATACAATATTAGCTAAGTCGTTTTTTACACTTGACATGCACATCTTATAGAGTATGCACGAGAAGGTCGTAGTGATTAATTATACCTATTAAATACACATAAGTAACTCAGGCTATGTAACTTCACATATGCATGATTTAACTCAAACTGTTATTGTGAAAAAATAATTAAAGTATTTATACAGAAACCATGCACAATCAAGGTTTAACGTCTGTACTCTCATCCGTAAATAGTGTCAGGTACTGCAAGTAATGTAGAAAGTGTGTCATGAAAAAGCAGAAGCTGAAGTTTTAATCTCAGCGCAGTCAGTTCATTAATAACAACTTGCTATTATGGCAATGGAGAGTAAAGTAGCTTGCCAAGGCTTACAACTCGTGGTCTTCAATGGGCTTTGAACCCGCGACCTCATGATTGAGAGGCCGCAGTGCTGCCATTAGACCACGCAGGCTCTCAGTCAGTATAGTCAGTCAGTATAGTCAGTTCACTGAGCAGTGAAAACGAAGCATACTTCATTCTTACACAGACAGCGACAAGAACTAGAATTTATTACCTTTAGAACATGGATAACAGAATAGCTGAGAACAACTGCTTCCTGTCACTTAGCAATATAATTAATATTAATTTCTGCATGTTTGAAAAGAATTTTCAAAGCCATTACATGAACCTTTGTAATAACGGCATAGACAATAGGCTGATTAGAATCAAGTAATTCTAGGAGGTCCGTGGTCGTTGCTATGGACTCCTTGGTGGATGGTTACAGAGCTATTCAATGATAAACACACAGTTTTTATCATAAAATAATTATTTTCAGGAGTTTCACACAAATTTTAACCACGGAGTCATATATGGAACAATTAATACACCTGTACCAATAAATGTAATTAAATATATGGTCGAAATAAATAGAAAAATGAAGCTGGTCCCATGTATTTATATGCTAAGACCAGTGATTTAATCAACTTGACCTATGACCTAGATACCAAGGAGGAGCATGGGCAGTGAGCAGTATATTGTTATTGTTCGAATTAGGCTATTCTCATATATCTCAACTAGAAAGAATATGTACACCTTTCAACGTTAATATAAAAGGCTAAAGTTTTAAGTCAGATTCTCACTCCTGAGAGACCGTCAGTGAGGAGATAGGCCCGTGATTCCACAAACACACCGATGAATCGAGATCAGAGCACTAAATCATTACACAGAACGGCAATAAGAGAGAGAGAGAGAGAGAGAGAGAGAGAGAGAGAGTGAGAGAGAGTGAAATATGTCCTATGGTGCATATCTAGAGCAACTTTCATTAATACCGAAACATCATTGCACTGAACTATCATGACCTATCTCAACCAAAACAGAACCCAGTTCATTAATTACACTTTTGTTTAATTGACGACTGGTTCAGACTCTGAATCAATATTAGAACACTAGAGAGGTCATCATCAAGTGACAAGAACACCTGTCTATCCATACAACTAATAAAACTTATTTGTGGTTTCAGAGAGCAAAGATGTTCGAGAGCTTACTTTATGTTCAAATAATTTTGATTTACAATTTGCTAAATAACGATCAAGCAAATGGACTACGGATCAATAGGTCTGCAGTTCGAATCCCAGGTTTCTACCGTCACTGATGTAGCCTTCGGGCCGCGAACCTGACGTTATATTTGGTTTTTAGATAACTATATAAGCAATCACTGTTTTCTTATATAAACTAAGAAATGAAATTATTAGCTTTGCCTTCAACAATCAACATGCAATATTTCTCATATTTTATTGAAATGCTATAATCGGCCTCACAATGCTACTTCAGTTAGTAGTTTCTAAAGCTAATGTCTCAGATGCTATGTTATAATAAAGCAGCAATGCTAAGCCTAATGTCTGTTCCCAAATCACAGGAATATTATCCGAGACTAACCCGGTTGGGACTCGAACCCGTGACCTCCGGTTTAACAGGCAAGCGTGTCCCCGAGACCCCGACTAAAGCTATCCAGCTGTAATAAAGCTATATTTGTTGATATATTGCTAATTAATATCTCATTGCCAGACTGACAAAAGTCACAATGCTGCATTTGTTGGTAATTTGGCTAAAGTCTCTGGAGTAGCATCAGCTCGTAGAATGGTATTCTCATATTCTAGTTGACTGTTCTTAGACAAAAGTTCTTTGATCTGATCCTTTAATATCTCAACTTCCTCTCTCACTGCGAACATGAGGTGACTCTTGACCAGGTCCTGTCAATCAATCAACCAATCAATACATCAATCAATCAATCGATCGATCAATCAATCAATCAATCAGAAAATCAATTGATCAAATAATCAATATCATTTGATTGATTGATTGGCTTATTAATTGATTTAATCTCAGTCAGTCAATCAAACAATCAATCCATAACAGTTGCACAAATCAGGCGACTTATTGATATATACGTATATTCGGTACATTCGTCGTACATGAATAATATATAGGGCTACACCAATACAAGTACTGTATGTGAAATATGTGTACATACATCATATGTATCCAATGCCATACATAATACACATAATGTATTTATACAGTCATACACATAAGCAGGAAACAATTAAGCTAGACCTAGATCTATACATTAATACAAACAGTATATATTATACCTTCATCCTTTCCATGCACACATGCATTACAGTTGCAACCAGGTACATATTTAACACATACACATGCATTTTACATCAAATAACCAAAAACACACCAAAACTTTGGTGTGTTATCAGCCAGTATAACCTATGCTCAGTAAGCTGTCTCTCAGTGTCCCTGGTTTCTAGTCGGATGATGAACCGGACGCATGATATGAAACCCCTACACAGAATTGATGAATTAAGAACATTTTACTATTTACGTTTAGTTAGTAAAGTTTTAAATGGTGTTATTTGAATTGCTTTTTTAAATAATAAAGCCAGGCGTATCATCTAATTGTGTGTAGACAGGAAGCATCAAGAAAGGCTAAAGATTCAGACTCTGGCCATCTTATGTAAGTTCAATTTTTTAACTATGCCTATCTAATAAACACTGAGCTATAATAAATTAGAGTATATCATAAATGACCAGAAATCTCAAACTTGTCTTACCATTGCCTGTTCAATCTTGTTGTCGATTGCCACATTACTGTTTGAGCTGAAACAATATATACAAACATTTTATAAACATTTACAATTTTACATAATTCCAAATAACAATCGTTTTGGGCCCAGAATCGTACATGTCAAGATGACGTGCATAACACATTTTGAACATATAAATAAATATATAGGTCTACTCTACCAGCATGAGCTCTGTAATGATTCACGAAAAAGGCTCAACTAGCTAGCCACATTAAGCGCTGAAAAGCCTGTGTATACTTGTCGATTTATCATTTGATACGATTGTTACTATGCGGTTTCTTTATGCTTGTGATGTGAAAGATGGCCAAGTATTAAATAAATAAATAAATACATGTATACAGCACAAGTGTACAATACAAGTACAATTGTTCATAAAAACAGTGAAGTGTCACGGATTAAAAACAACAAATAGAGGTCAGAAATATTTGAACAAAAATATAACCATCTCGTTACTATTAATCACTAATTAATAACTGTTTTAATCTTAATTATTACTCGTATCCAATTAAGAATCATCTTTATCAGGATGATCATATTATCATTACGACAGGTCAATGCTGAATTAATGATCAGCTCATACACTGTCTTGAATATAGATGTATAACGCCCTCTACGTAACTCTAATTATCGCACTATCATTGAAATCGATCGGTTTAGAAATCGTTTTCAAACAAATAAAACATTAACTAAGAATACCACGCATGTCAACCATCATGATCTGACATCACATATCGATTTTAAATACATAGAGAGAATAGATCTTGAATCGATTCAGAATCGAATTCGGTATAGATCTATGTAAATCAATATTTGATCAAGCAGTATCAATATCAAAGCACCGCACCGCCGATTATAATCACCTTGAGAGTACTCCTATCAAATAACTTACTAGAAAACGGCAGAAAAACAGCGAGACCCAGAAAAAACAGACTTACGATAACAACTCGGCAGTAGAGGTTTGAGTCCGGTAGATAGGCTAAACTAAACACTGCTATTCGGGCCAGTGTTGGTGTTTTATGTGGGACCATCAAATAATGTTATTATTATTATATTTGTCATGAACATTTTATAACATAAATAATATTTTATTCTGTGTGCAAAACGTGCATACGGACTATTACAGTGTTTCACGACACTATTCCCCTTGGTCAAATATTCAGCAGTATATTAAATTACGTGCATTGTGCATTTGTAATTGGTTGTAAATTTTTGATTTATAATAAAAAGCGAATATATTATAGGGCCTAAAACAAATTCTACACGCCTTATTTAAAAGCAATTATTATTTAGTAGCTTAATTCCACCGCTAGATAGAATGATTGCAAGGGTTCCCAGTGTTTCATTGGCGTCCGTCTAATTGATCGATTTGATTAATTGATTGACTGATAAATAGTAGGCCTATACATACCGATATTGATTCACTGACTGAAATTGATCTATTGATTGAAGCGACTAAAGAGCTGACTCAGCTGAGCTTAGTCAATCAATGCAAGCGAATTTAACGTCCGTTTCGTCATCTGACGAAGACATCAGGGACGTCTCCAACAACATTTGAACTACCACCATTTTACTGGAATTATCGTCATATATGATTGATTGATGGACTGAAAATGTTCAGTGTACTCGTTTCTAGCCTCTCAAGACCATACAGAGTTTAACAATTGCTCAAACTATAAGCAATGACTGATAGAAATTGCGATGCATGTGGCCAAGAAACTCGAGAGCAGAAAATCTCTAATATCTGTGAAAACAATGTAGACAAGTTATGGTTTCGGGCGTACAGACCTAAGCTAACAACAAAACAAAACACTTCTAAATCCCCCACTAGTCCTTCCTACTGACATTCCATAACGTATATTAGAGTAACAGGAATGATCAAATCATAACAAGATAACTGAATCATAATCATAATATTATTTAACAGAATCTCAAATCTTAAACTAATCTAGAAATTATAATATAGATGTTAGAGTTTTTATTAACGTTTAATGTTTTAACTCTTAAAAACTGAACCTTTCAATACCAATTAGAATGTGTACAATACAAAGGTCTATTAAGTCAATGCATTGCATATTTACAAACGCCAAAATTTTTAGTATCTAGAGATAATTTAATAATAATGGTTAATATGCTTATTTATTATAAATTAGCGTAATTGGCTGATATGGTGCATTTGGTTAAGCGTCTATATAGGGTTCTATATAGGTTCACGGTTCAAATCCCAGGAAGTAGGCCTATACCTGTACCGCGCAGATTAGTAGGCAAACCCATCACTGTAGCTTACTGGCAACGAAACTGACATCAAATTCGACTTTGACCTACTTAGCCTTTAATTAATATTGATACTTAAATATTATTATTTATTAAATTATCTCTATAACTAAAATAATTAGTTATTTTTTCTGAAACACAAGTACGTGACACGTATCACGTAAGCCTCACACAACCGATACCAAAAAATAATTTTATGCTGATTGCGTCAAATATAAATATATGTAACGGTATGTAAACCATTCCCTCATTTTGGCATTGCATGAAATTTAATATGCAACTCCAGCTGTGTATTTTTGCGACTCCATTAAATATTCATTTGTGTGATCTGCCAATTGGCAGGTCCAAAGCAAAATGCGCATAAATCTATAGAACTCTGCAAGCGCTTCTTGCTCATTAATTAGCACAGCTCAGACAGAGCTAGCTCTGTCAAACAAGTTAACGTCATCACAGAGGTTTTTAACTTTACTTTACCATGCCTCTATACAAAAACGCATCAAAAGATGACTTACAAAAAATCGATCAACAATTGAAACATATAATTATAATTAACCCATCTTCGAAGCACAAATAATGAGACCTGGTTTAAACCAGTCACTTTTAAAAGCATTATCATAATATAATGTCAGACCATGTAGCATATAGACACAACAATCCTTTAGAAACTAGGGCCTACGTGTATAAGAATGTTTTTGCCAAAGGCTCTGAATAGGGTTTGAAGAAACCTGCCAAAGAGCACAATAATTATCTAATTTAATCTAATCTTCTCTTTAAAACTTTCCCTTTGTAAGTCATAGGACTTCCAGCCAGATAGCTTGCGCAATAGTCGAATATATTTATAGGTACAATGAATAAAACATGATATTAATGCTCAGCTAAAATCTGTGCGTCATAATAGCAGTACATTCTACCCCAAGTCGATTTCACAATTACCCATGAATTACCAGTGACATTTCACAATTCCCTATGAATTACCAAAGACATTCGATAAAACCCTAGTTCTGTGTATCGCTATAATGGCTACAATTTAGTGAGATTGTGACATTAAGGCACAATCTTCTGACCGGGTCAACATGGACCGTTCATTATTAAGTAGGATTGCATAAAACTTTGTATGTATATACATGCCTTGGCCCTGCGATATGGACTAAAGAGAGAGAATGTAAGGGAATTTTCATTGGGATTGGGACGTCTCTGACGTCCCGTCTCATGCGGGTGAGGAACCGGACGTTAAATCCTCATTGATTGATTGATTGATTAATCATTGTTAAGACTACATAGTTTTTAACCGTGTTGGATCCGGCAAACATAACAATAGGCCGACCGAAAGCTGCACGAAATGCACGCACGACGCCAGACTAGAAGCCAACTAACACAGTCACTGGTTAAGGAGTTCCCACAGAAAATAAATTAGAGAAATTAAGAAAAATGGCATATAAACTCCACAGTTATATGCCATGGACCTGCAGTTAGGCAGTGCACTGAGATATAGAGTGAGAATATTTATTAACAGATCATTAAGTAACCTACTTGCCCTTCTGCAGGCCTATCGTATGAGCTGTTTATTCGCAAGCTATTTTCTTGTCAGTTAAAAACTTTAAATTTTTACTTTCTATTAAACTTTAAAGCACTTTTCTTCTCTAAGCCCCTAGCACCATTTCCATCCATTTATTAAATCAAATGATTTAATTTATTAGGATGATCAAACCCTTGAAAAATTTAACAACTTGAGAAATCAGAAGTCAATTGGCAAAGCAAGTTCAGTATGTGCCGTAAATAAGCTTGTAAACATAAATTTCAATATTTAAGCAGTAAAATTTAACTCACGTAAACTCTAAGACAACAACAATGACTAAGAATACATATTATTCATAAAGTAAACCTTAATCACTCGTAAAATTCTTTATTATGTAATCGGAGTCACGAAATGAATTAAGATTGGCTGATGATCATACAATCCAGGAATTAAATAACTCGGCGCCAACAGCTTAATAAGAAATTAATAAAGTTAGATAAATGCAGCCTTAGAGTTGTAACTTCCAAGTTATTTTCTTAAAATCATATTCTACTATCGATTGACAGTGGTGCTCAAAGTATTACAATCATACCAAAAATCACAATATTATAAGGACTATCATAGACATTTAAAGCAAAGTTTGAAGTTTAAAGCAGTGCTAACAATCAGAAGCTTGATCATAGGCCTATACCCCACTCAAATTATAAATGTACTTTAAAAAATATAATATCTAAATAACTTTTTTTTTCTTTTTTTCTTTTTATTAATGCCCTGGGTTGTAAACGACCCTGGGCTAAAAAAAAGATAAAATTGATATTTATTGCTTTAAAAAAAATATGTATAGATAAAAGTCTATGATCAATCTCTATTGTATATTTCTATAAATATTATATATATATACATGTATATATATATATATATATCCAGGGTGGTATTTGTGATGCAAACCAGAGGCGGGATGCAGCGGTGGATCGAGAAAATGTTGGGGGGGGCAAAAAAAAAATTTCGCTCCCTCCGCTCGCGACAATTTTTCCACCCTATATGTACAATTCTAACTAGCAATTTTCACATCCACCCTTCCCTGTACACTTGCGGCTTGCTTTATCTCATTTATCTGTAGACTGCAGTACTGAGTTATCATAGAAGAAAGCCCCCAGATGATCTAACACAGGATTCACTATTTTAGCACATAAATTTACTTAGTGAGCTAATCCAGTGTGGTGTTTATCAAATTTGCGGTGAGGGTGACGATGTACTAACACTGCACCAATGCAACAGAATCAATTAGGCCTAAATTTGTGAAATATTTGAGCGGCTGTCTTGTATTGGCCTCCTACTTCAATGAAAAGAGTTTTGTTCCATGAAAAAGAATAGCCTCTTTTATGAATTAAATATAAAGTAATGAAATGAGTATCATGCGTGTGCAGAATGTTAAGATCAGAGGAATTTTCTGTGTGTGTTTCTGCATATGGGATGACGCAATCAATATCCGTTCTTCCAAACATCCACAAGAGGAGATTAGTGAACGATTTAATAAATGAGTATATAGTTTAATGCCAAAGTGCAGTGGCGGCGCCACGCCGGGGCCAGCCGGGGCACGTGCCCCGGTTTAAAAAGGCCGTGCCCCGCCAGCAGATCGGCAGGAAAATGGATTTATTTTCCGTTTTGATTGTATTAACAATTCCATGATATGAAACCATGACTGTATTATCGTGTTAATCTCATAATTATACTACCCCGGTATTATTTCATGCATCATGGACAATGGACATTGACTCGTATAAATTGTAATGATAATCATTGGTGAAGTTTGTGTACAGTGTTAATTTTAGTAAATGATGTTTAAAATTCAAGTACTTACAACATTTCATGATTT
>JAQFZF010002073.1:0-12941 GCA_034695365.1 Enchytraeus norvegicus
CACACGTTTTCATGCAAATAAAAATTTTGATTGAAATAATCAGTCTGGCTTACTTTTTTTGAACCACGGTGTATATAGTATTTTGCAATGTCTAGCAAAGTTCTTAACTAGGTTGTGTTTTTATTAACGTTTTCTATTGTCGATGTGGATATAGAGGCGAAAGCCTGCGTCCATGTATACTTGTTAGATTAAGTTAAGTACATACCTTGTCTTTAGGCAGTTTTGTTCAAATTTGACCAGCTAATCAGGGACTAGTTAACATTTAAGCTTATCTCATTATAACAAAACAACAACAACAACATGAATCAAAGATATACATGTGACTTATCTGGTTCTCTAATTGGAGTGCTACCGTCATCTATGACAACATCGTGCACTATGAAACCAAAGCCAAGTCGATAAGCAGTGCCTTCGGCATCATCAGATCTTCCACATGAAAATATTATGTTGTATTATCACTGTTGTGAACTACTTATTTTGTGTGCAAAATTTGAAGTCCGTCGGAAATATGTAAGTGAGGCAAAATGAGACTAGAAAACTTCGTTTGCCGTCGTCGATATGCCTTCGGCACCCCCATATTTCTCACACGAAAATGTACAGTCGTAGGCCTATTATTAACTGGACATGTGTGCAAAATTTAAGCCGATCGAGAATATGGAAGGGAGGAAAAATGACTTTAGAAAAACTTATTCTGTCAGTCGCCGATGATGCCTTCGTCACCATCAGATCACCAAACCCCTGTTAACGGGAATACTGAATATAACTACATTTAAATATACGTCTAATCATTTACATTTAACTATTTCATAATAATTTTGACTATATCGGCACGGAAAGCTGTACAAAATTTGCTACATTGGTTTAATAGTGCTCGATGCTGTCAAGGACGATGGTATGGTGACACTATAGGCCTAATCGTTAGTTTTATCTAATGGACCGGTATTCTGGTCTTGCACCACTGCTTAATGGATTTATTGGGCATTTGATATGGACTTCAAAATGCTCGATGTTGTAACAACAGCAGTAGCATCCGAATAGTAGGACAGGAAACCCTGTAAACAATAATAGCTGATATGACATTGTGTAGAAATAAAATAAGATTAAAAAAATTCAGAATAGTAATAGCAGCAATTTAATGAACTTGTTTTCTGGGCTGTGGCTTTTCTCTGTTTATTATAATGGAACTCCAATCTATTGCTCTTTGGCTTGGATATTGATTGCTTAAAAAAGACAATAGAAGCTAAAGTCAAATTTATCATCAGTTTCGAAGGGCATAAAGGGACATATCAGTAACAGGTGAGTCCTGGGATTCGAACCATGAACCTATGGAACCAGCGTCGGACACTCAACCGATGTGCTATTGCCTCAGCCTATTGATAAAGTGGTGACCACTATCCGAAACCACTATCCGAGTCCAATTTACTATATGAGGGAAAAATAGAAATAAACTGAAACAAGTTACTTGAAGTACTGTTAGAACAGTGGACGAAATGACGACAATTATTCAGTTGGTTAATTGTTGATAATAATCATCTAGTCATTTTTAGTGGTAAGATTCCTGTGTTGAATAATGAATATGCCTGACTTCATATCGATCGCTCAAACAAAACTAAAGAAAGCACAGGCCAACAACCAAACTATGTAACTACAGAACATGAGTGAAAACTATGGATAAATATATTCAGTTTAAAAGCTATACTTAGATGATGAAACTATCAAATAAAATATTTCTTTATAATTATGCTATTATAGTCTGAGATAGCTAATTATCCACAACCAAAACAAAAACAAAATAAATCTTATTCACGACATGTGAGTAGTAACTAGCATAAAACTTGGGCGGATCTTTAACACCAGGTTGCAAAATTACCTGAAGATGTCAACAGGGCCGATGCCAGGTTTAAAAAACTGGGGGGGCCGAGAAAATTTCTGGGGGGCCAGACTATGTAAAAGTCTCTCACCGGAGAGAAAATGGGTGGGGGCCAGAATGAAAACTGGGGGAACCAGGCCCCCCCTGGCGCCGGGCCTGGTTGTCAACATAATTAATTATCTTATCACGAAAAATGTGTTCACAAAAACTAAATGTAATCTTCCAAGCAACAGCAGGTTAATGCTTTCTCTTGGCAAACAACAGAAAGCATAACTAGCTTTAAACAGACTGCTAATAAAACAATTAAGTAGAGAGCGTTTAGCATCATAGTTCAGAAGCACATTGATTCTCTTCAAGACGGAACAACACAATCGAGCGAGAATTAGATCCTAAAATACTCAATATGTACCATTTGGAGATAATATTCGTAATTGTCTATAATGTTTCGTATATATTCAGATGTTTGAGAAGTATCTGAGAAGTTTCTTATATTCCATATTGTCTGTAAAAACAACGTCCATGACTTCTTTCTTGGAAGAGAAAACGGCTGCTAAACATTATTATTATTACCATTGTGCCTAAATGTTCTGCGAAAATAAAAAGTTTGAGAAGAGTCTGAGATAAGTTCTTATAATACTACAGCAGCACGGGTGAGAGAAAGGTTGAAGCTCATTCTATCTTTGAGAGCTTCTCGATGCCCTCAATCAGTTTAGATATCTCTGTCTCCATCTCCACCATCTGTCGGCAAAAAAATATAATAAGAGTAAAAATACTATTTAGCTATAATCTATAGATAGATACAGCTTAAATGACGTCCCTGACATCGCCTTCGGGTGAGGAACCGGACGCTAAATCCTCATTGATTGATTGATTGACAAGGCACTTTAACTAAGCTTAAATGATGACACAAGGTTTGTCAACATTTTGAGCACAAATTTTAGCCAACGGAGATTGGTGAAACAGTTAACGCGTTCGCCCCAGAATCGAGTGACGGCTAGACTAAGTGGCGTGGGAACGATTTCCAGGTCAGTCGACAAAATATCCCTGGCGCCCTTGGCATGGGTGCGTATCGGTGCCTGGAAGATTCATCGTGTACCTGTGCTAGCATCATTACCAAGCTATCAAGAGGCAACAGGTATGATTAGTGATGGAGTTGTAAAATATTAAAAAACATCAACTAGGAAGAAAGATACGAAACAGCATGTACTATATGTAATATATGAATATATACGGATTAAGTTAAACTGTAAGTTAAAATAGCAATTATAGCTTGGATACTCCGAGTTAATCAAGACGTTAAAAAGCACATGTGTAACAATACTATACAATACAATACAATACAATACAAGCAGACATTTTAAAGCGCCTTTACATATAAAGTATCTCGGAAGCACTGGGCGGTCAATCATACGCCATAAGCCAGTTTAAATAGACGAGTCTTTAATTTTTTATCGAACATAAACAGTGATTGTTTCTGAAGTCTTAAGTGACTAGGTAATGAATTCCAAACTACCGGACCACAAACAGCGAATCTACGCTGACCTAGTGTACTACAATGTGCTCGAGGAACGACGAGGTCGCTCTTAGATGTCGATCTAGGTTGATGCCTGACAGAAATAGATGAAACAGGGACTAGAAGTTCAAATAGATACTGAGGTCCCATGCCATTAAGACCAACCAATAAGGCAACGGCTAACCAAGACATCTTTACGTGGTGGGTTAGTTAATTGATAGCAATGTAGTGGGTGATTACCACACAAGGTTATGAAGGTGACTACAGGTCTAGCGTATGATCGTAAATGGGATGCATAAAAGATTTATCGTATTTTGCAGAGGTGCTACATATGGCAGGTACATTTAATCACAGACAAACAAATAGATATAAATATAATGATCAGAAGTGGTAACCTTGTCATTGTTTTGTAGTCGTATGGTCTCGGGAACCTTGTTGCTATAATCAGCCTGACTCATTGCCTCTCTCAGCTTCGTTAGATTAGTCTCTAGCTTGCTCTTCTTGTCCTGCAGCTTGGCTTGCTCCTTACCAACGTCTATCAGTCCCTACACATACAGGTCCAAGACATAAAACTTTACTGATGTCCAATCTCTCTCATCTAAGTTAGTGGAATCTTTAGCTTTGCAACTTAGCATATTCCTTATCAATCCTGCGTATACAACAAGACAGCATCAAGAACTATGAAATCAATAACAATTCTGTTCTATGAGAACTATAAAATACAGGATACATTATAATGGTATTCAACACACACCTTATTTTTATAATTCCAAATACAATGAAAGATAAATGATGCATGAATGAAACATTAAAGCAAAATTGAATTTACAGTAACTACGCATTGCACAGTGGTATCAAAAATTGAATAATTACAGATTATTCTTACTAATCATAACTCTATAATACCTTGAGCATGAGATGGACCTCACACTTGGCAGAGACAGTCTGTATGGCACAGCCTATGGGAGGTAGCTCAGTGGTGAGCACGTTGATGAGAGCACAAGAGGCTAGGGTTCTAATGAGGTCTGTGTATTGGTTCAACACATGAGCAGAGTCGGCGTCACTGCACTTGATGTACACTGAAACATATATTTTATTTTATTTACTTATTTATTTCACGGTACCATACAATCATACATATTCAATAATTCAGTTCAAAGAGAACAAAGGACAAAGGACACGAAGGCGCTAACATGTGCCCCGCATCAGTAGTCGACTTAACAACACGACATTAAAAACAATGCATTAGACAGGCAGGTAGAAAATAAATAAATAAGAATAAATATACAATCATAAATGATGCGATATCTTACCATCAGATAAAAAAATCAGATACTTGTTAAAATCTATATAAAATTAAAAAAGATTCAACACTATCTAGTAAAACCACTTCATCAGGCAGAGAGTTCCAAGGTTCAAATATTCTAGAAGCAAAGAAATGAGAAGGATATGAAAACATAGTATAGTGCCAAATGGGAGGTCCATGGTACATATTCAGATACCCACCCAGTATGCCATCAGTATGTTAGGATCATCAGTATGCCTCACCAATGAGGACCCCATCGATCGTCAAGTATCCAATGCACTCACCAATCACAAAGCTTGTCCAACAAAAATGTTGCCTTTAGCTTGGGAAGATCTATTTTCTGAAGTGATTTCTTGTTGGCTTCCTCAGCATTATACTAATGAATAACAATAAATGGATAATTAATATGGAGAATAAGTGAAGACAAAATATACGTACAGTCAGTCTTGGTCTTTGTCAGCTGATAGTCGGCTCTCATTGACCTCACAGTTCGTATAATCATCATGGCAAACTCCACCTCCTGTTCCAGCTTCTCATCTTTCCAGGAATACTAAACAAATAAAAAAAAGAAATACAATGCAATACAAACAATGTAGTTTAACCTCCATTTCATCATCTGATGATGATATCAGGGACATCTCCAACAGCACACCATCGACCAATCTAACAATGTGGAATCTTCACAAAGGTTATGCCTTTATCACACCTAAAGTGATGCCTTTGTTCAAGTAAAGATAATGGTTTCTTATGGGGTTTTCCATTGCTTTCCTCAGTAACTGCATTAGTCGGCTTTTATAAAACACGTGCAGTGTTTGGTTGTACTCGTCCCAAAGTTCCCGTAAAATAAACATTATTAAAACAGAGTGTCGGCAACATTAATGATTAAATACGATATCATCAGCATAGAATCACTGAGGTAGTTTACCTGTTGTATCTCAGGATACGGTGTGATACAAATGCTGGGTTGGTCGCTGATGGTCCTACGGGGCAGTCGCTGGTACAGCTCCTCTGAGATAAAAGGCATGAAGGGGTGGATGAGACGTAGCGCTGTGTCTAAACACGTATACAGCGTGCTACGTGTCGCTGCTTTACTCTCTGTTGTAGATGTGCTGTCTGCGTAAAGCACCGGCTTAATGTACTCCTGCACAGTATAACAGTAACAATAATAATAATTAATAATTCTGTTTCTCTTCGATATGTTTGTTTGTATTTATTTAAATTTTTGGTCGTTTTCTATTCCTAAGGGGCGAATAAAGATGGATATATAAAGATTTAATGTCCGTTTCCTCATCCAGGGATGATATCAGGGACGTCATATATAGAATAGGTTATCAATTATAAAAGTAACAAATTATTCTACTTAATTTGTTATATCAATCATTAATATTATTACGACTTTTCACCTCTGCATTTGCTTTGTCTTTGGTACAAATGGTGGCTGTTTATAGGTCTCCTGAGACGTCCCTGATGTCATCAGATAACGAATAAATTAAAATATGTCGATTACATCATTGTTCCTTCAATCACCTTAAAGTAATCAATTATTCTCTAGTTTAAATCAGCACATACAAATCACTCAATCAATGCACCTCTAGAAACTATATCTAAACTACCATTCATCAATTAAATAAGACTTGTCGACCATTAAAACTGGTGTTAAGAGTTGCTAATAAATAAATTAGCTTCAATTTCTGAACTTCAGGTCAGATTTATCAAACCAATAGTTGCGAAGTCATATCCTATCTGACCTATTATTAAATTGTTCACTAAACCAGGGCAGGGCGTTACTAGGCAACACCTTTGTTGCCTAGAGAAGAACCATAGATCTTATAAAGCGGCTAATTAGCTGTCTACTGTCTGGATGACTGTCCTGTGTGTGGGTCATTGTCTGGCCTGTAGGTTTACAGCAGAGCGAAGGAAGAAGAGAAGTGCAGAAGAGCAGAGCAGAGGTCACCCTTCATTTACATGTCCATTGAAAGGTGGGGTGAGCCGGGGGAGAAGCCCCCCACTCCCAAAAAAAATCACAATGTATGAATTGTTCTGTAGCAAGCCTTAATCAAAGGCCTTTTCACTAGTAGATCTTAAGTTAAGAGATCAAAACTAAGTGGCATAGAGCAGCAGCAGCACACTGACCAGGTAGATATCACAGAGCTCATAGAGCCAGAAGTTGTAGCACGCTGTCGTGGCAACGGGGAAATCATACGTGGAAAAACCCGTGTGACAGGCATCAACTGTGTGAGATAGTCTGCTGAGAATCCATTTGTCTAGTCTAGACTCTGCTCCCAGTAGCTGTTAGCAATAAATCAATCAATTAATCAAAAATCAATCAATCAATCAATCAATCAATCAACGGTGTGAGATAGTCTGCTGAGAATCCATTTGTCTAGCTTATACTCTGCTCCCAGTAGCTGTTAGCAATAAATCAATCAATTAATCAAAAATCAACAGTGAGAGACAGTCTACTGAGGATCCATTTGTCTAGTATTGATTCTGCTCTCAACAACTGTTAGCAATAAATCAATCAATTAATCAAGCAATTAACAGTGTGGGACAGTCTACTGCGAATCCATTTGTCTAGTCTTGACTCTGCTCCGAGCAACTGCTAGAAATCAATCAATCGATCAATCAATTAGCTCTCAGTAACTATTAATCAATCAATCAATCAATCAACTGTGTGAGAAAGTCTGCTGATGATCAATTTATTTAGTCTAGACTCAGCTGAAATTGTTAACAATCAATGAATAGAATTAATGCGCATATAAACAATGTAAAATAGAGTCAATAAAAGTGGTATTTTATCCACAATTCATTCATTTTACTAGAACGCACAGGGCTGTTTGCGCTCAGGGCAAAGCATTAAATAAAAGGAGTAAATAATCAATCAACTATTTATGTTTACTAAATAAATCAGTAACTCTTAAATATACAGAGCAAGCAAAAACATTTCAACTGTAAATGTAAAACCTTAATAAAAATTTAAAAAAGTAACATGCAAAGCATTAATAAAAATTCAGTTGTGCAAATTAAGGAAGAAAATTAGAGCGTTCGGCTTACTGCGAGCAAAAATCAATAGATTCTAGCGGGGAACCATGATCGCCCAAGTCCTGAACAGACACGGTAACAATAGAGAGAGTGGTAAACTGTTGAGAGTGGAGAGCAATAACTATTGACTTTCTCAGTCCAAATGGTCCAGAACACAGAAACCTTGGCCCAGACTACATATTGCAGGCTAAACAGACTGTGGTACCCTTGGGCACTGGTGCAGCATCCTTGGGCACGGGTACGTATCGGTGCACGGAAAATGGAAGTCTAATGGTGTACCTGAGCTGATTGCTTGAAGCACCAACAAAAGGCAAAGGTACGATTAATCAAGGACTGATTAAATAACAAAAAACAAAAACAGCAACTATGCAAGGAAACTAGCATGTGCGGTGTGTCATATGCGAAAATAGATGAATAAGAAAAATAAGGTACCTTGAGTGTAGAGGGGGGCTGATAGTTGTCTCCGAGGTTCATGAACGAGAACTTGGCAGCGTTCCAGAGTTTGTTGCAGAAGAAGCGGTAGCCCTGAACGCGCAGAACATCCAGGTTTATATCACGACCTGTAAACACATATAATATAGGCTTAGTTTGATGTTAAAATTGATTGATTGATTGTGAGAGAATTAGTTAAAGTTAGAAAACTTCCACATTGGTCCTGCCATATGTAAAAATAGATTCACCAAAAATGTCTGCGTTGATGGATGATTGAATTTAATGTAATTGACTACAGTGAATTTATATTCAAAAGACCAAAAAGTGCAATAAACATCTTAAAAGGCATCAACTGATCCAGAAGGACCATAACACCAATCGAGACCAATGTGATTTGTAATTTAAAAGCAAGTAAATCATACAACCTTGAGATGTATAGGAACACAGGGCAAATCTCACGGCGTCTGTTCCGCACTCGGGAATACCCTGCGGGAAATCCAGTTTCTGAAACATATCCAAAAATACACTTCCATTTAACGAAAGACAAATTTACAGAGAAACGATTTAGCTAAGTACCGGCATAATTTTATTCCAATCTTCGAATAATTTATATTCGTTTATTGAAGTCAATCTGACAATTGCAGATGACTACACACAATGACTATACACAACATACATAATACAGCACAAAGTCACAGCAAACAACAGAATCATTAGTTAGAGTAAAAGTAGAATTAATATCAAGACAATGAAAAATAAAAAGCTGAAAAGCTTCATAGATAATTGCAATGGACGATTCTTCTAAAGCATAGTTCAAACATGTTATGGTATCAAGGGATATCGCCAACATATAGTTCATAAATTTTGATTTATTTAAATAATTCCCAATTTATTTCACAAAACCACGAACATCTGAAAACAGTAAAGCATTAAACTAAGAATATAATTAATCGTCGCTATCAAAGAGTTATATAACTCTGTAAGATTACATAGAACTTAAGATATGAACAATTATGACATTAAATAAAAAATAATAGTCCAGCATTTCTATCTGAATCCTATGTAACCCGCAGTGACGAGCCTTATGAAAAATTACTTTGTTAGCAGAGATAGTACATTTGTAAATAAAGCATAACATTAACAAACAAATATGTAGTTTAATTCTCTCTCTCTCTCTCAGTATACTGCCTAATGGCAGGTCCATTGCATATAACGTTTCCATATATGCCATTTGCAATTTTAACAATGAATGGTTCCGACGGATGGTCCCAAGTACTGTTTATCAGGATATTAAGCTACGATATTATCAGGATATTATTCATAGGGCTACTAGGCCACCCAACTGAGACCACAAAATAAACAGTTAATACACGCCTCTGGGTGAGGAACAGGACGTTAAATCCTCATTGTATTGTATTGTATTGTATTAAGTAAAGAGCCGTTCATACCTGACCAGCCTTTGCTTTATCAATCTCTTTAGGGTCCAGGTTACTCTCTTCTAGCTGCTGCAGCAGACCCTGAAAATATTTTTTTTTAAACAATCAAATCTAAATAAAATGTTGATTTAACGTCTGGTTCATTATCTGACGACTATATCAGGGACGTAACTAAGCTTATATCAATGATTGCAAACTAATGTAATACTAGTTCCATTTATTTTCAGACTTGATACAAAAAATCCGTTACAAATACCTACACACACATCACCAGAAATAAAATCACAATATCATAAAATCACAAAATCAATATCATAATCAAATCAAAATCAAAAAATCACAAAATAGAAATAAATAGAAATACATAAATAAATAAATAGAAAGAAATAACTAAAAGAAATAAAAGAAATACATAAATAAATAAATAAATAATAAATAAATAAATAAATAGCCTACAGAACAAAATAAAACAAGCTACATATACAAGCTACAAGCTACAGGATATATAGAATTGTTGTAAAAGAAAAAGAAGAGCACTACGCAGGCCTGCGGATTATATAAGGTACTCTAATTACAGTGTTTAGGCTTTATATTTAGAATGTTTGTCTCAACAGATATCATGTAGATATAATTAGCATATTATATATATTATTATATTAAGTAGAATGCGCTCAGAACACAATTTCTAAGTGCAACTCAAATCCGAGCAGAGACTATATTAAGTGAATTCATGTATGTGTGGCGTTCTACCGCAATAAGAAGCAATGAGGAATAGTATTCTAATACTGATGCCACAAATCGAAGCGACAAAAAAACTTTGCCCTAATATGTATAAATTTTTGCACAAAATTTAATATAAATATAGTCTAGATGTAATTTTCATATAATAAAAATTAGTCATTGTTCATAATGTAAATTTCAGATATTATGGATAGAAATGTAATATATTATAAATGAAAATGTTAAATGCGATAGAGAGATAGCTGAAAACAAACCTCTAGAGCAATGCCGTTGATGACGTCTAGCGGATCAATTACGTTACCAAGAGACTTGCTCATCTTGCGCCCATACTTGTCACGTATCATAGCGTGCAGGTACACCTACACATAGAACAAACGTACATACTTGTCACGTATCATAACGTGCAGGTACACCTACACATAGAACAAACGTACATACTTGTCACGTATCATAGCGTGCAGGTACAGTGGTACACCTACACAGAGAACAAACGTACATACTTGTCACGTATCATAGCGAGAAGGTACAGTGGTACACCTACACAGAGAACACACGTACAACACACATACAATACATAATGGAGTGTAGATACACATACACATAACACACATAGAATGTATCAGCGTGCATATACACAGGGGTGTGCACTATACATTGCCAGTACACAACGTACATGTATAATAAAGCTCATTGGTACAAATTAGCTGTGGAGCAGATCGAGGCTGGAGCTGAAAGTGCCCTTTACGCAGACAGAATTGTATCTCTCTAAGCAGATGGAGAGTCTCTGCTTCAAAAGCATTATTTCTTTTTCTCTGATTATAGCCTTTTGCATCATGTTCTATAATTATAATTATTACAACTGTACCTCGGTGAAGGGCAGTTTACCGAGCAGCTCCAGACCCAACATGACCATCCTGGCAACCCAGAAGAACAGTATGTCATGGCCCGTCTCCAACAGTGTACCCGGGTAGAAAAAGTTCAACTCCTCTGACTGAAAGCAATAGATACTAATAATAATAAAGGTTTAACGTCTGTTTTCTCATCCAGGGATGATGTCAAAGATATACCATTCATAAGCAAATTCACGATTGCGTAATCACTACGAATTGTTGCGCAATAAGGGAGAATCGGCCATGTTTTGTCAGATCGAGTTTGGTCTTCCTGTGCTTTAACATGCAGCTAGACCGATTCTCAATCAAGCATTTATATAGGAATTACACTTCTCAAAATAAAAAAATTATACACTTGTAGAACGCTATATATAGACTATGGACATGTATCTCTCTAATTAATGTGAATACCAGTTTGATTTTTATTACGCTGTAACGTAGAGACCTATAGCTTAGCTTTAACATGTAAAATCAATACTGCCGCAAGACCCTCTGAAACATTTCAGAGAAATCTTGCTGACATATATACATCTGACGTCATGTGAATATTCAGAATATGCTTAGGGGTTTAGAATCAGTTTTGAAGCACAATTTCAAATGTAATTCAATTAAATTCATTGATTCATTCTACTCGTCCGATTGAAATCAACTGCTATGGTATAACGGAAGTGTGGGGTTCAAAAATAGATGTTTTAGCCAATCAAGAATGTAATTACTTTTACTGCATTTGAGTAAACCAGTTAGTATTGTTTGTGCTGTTCGAGAAATGCCCCTATATCGTCGCAAGATGATGAAACGGACGTTAGACCCCTACTGATATTGTAGTATTGTATCTAGACTAGATTCTCGTGTTGGGTCCGTGATATTTGAGAATAGTCCAACTGATAACTGCACGTGTTTCGTAAGAGCAGACTAATGCAGATACTGAGGAAGGCAATGGAAAACCATCACAGAAACGCATGTTTTCCTTGAACAAAGGGATCAATTTAGGCGTTGAAAAGGCTAAGCCTTTGTGATGAGAAGGACTTATTAGGTTTGGTCGATGGTGTGCTCATTAAAGAGCAAGATGGCTGATTGTGCGTATGAATTTTTGCCTTGGACCTGCCAAGTGGCAGAGCACTGGATAGATAGATAGATTTAGACTAGACATTGTACTGCAGTAGTAACTTTACACAGCTAACCTGTTCTGGCCATCCTAGTATAGAAAATGGAAATATTCCTGAAGAGAACCAAGTGTCCAAAACATCTTCATCTGTTAATAACAACCATATAAAAAATCTGTGGAGCTAAGTATAACCAGTGATGGGCAGCTAGCTACCTTACAGATCTCATAAAAAAGAAGAATTACCAAAATTATTATAATTATTTTTATTTAAATGCCCCATGAAATGCCCTGGGTGGTTAAACGATCCTGGGCTAAAAAAATAAGACAATAGATTTTATTGCGTTAAAAGAAGAAGGATAGATAAAAAATAGTAGTTAAGATAAATCTTTTGTACTCTGTAATGCCATGTTGCTGAAAGTTAGTGCCGCTCAAGCATATCACATTATATGATCATATTGCTCATATAATAACATTAATTATAAATTTTTAATATTATTATTACTACTAATAGTACATATGAATCAATGGTTGGGAGTTACCATGCTTGTTAAAGTTTGGCCAGCTATCCAGATATGTTGTTTGGGACCCTTAGATGCATTCTAGAGG
>JAQFZF010002074.1:0-12935 GCA_034695365.1 Enchytraeus norvegicus
GAATGAAACAGAGTGTAGCAACGAGGATTACGAGTTTGCGCAGGAGGTATGGGATAAATTTGGAATGAATACTATACGCGATTACCACGATCTATATCTGAAGACAGATGTGTTACTGTTGGCAGATATTTTCGAGTATTTCCGTAAATTTTCTCGAACACACTACGATCTGGATCCTGCCCATTTCTACACTGCTCCTGGACTCTCATTCACCGCGTGTCTCAAGATGACCCGAACTAAGGTGGAACTCCTCACGAACATCGACTCTCTACTATTCTTCGAGAAATCTATCCTCGGCGGAGTATTAATGACTATTCACCGACAAGCTAAAGCCAACAACCCCCTCATGGAAGAACACGACTCATCCCTTCCCGCCTCCTACATCCAGTACCTTGATGCAAACAATCTGTATGCTCATAGTATGAATCAATATTTGCCAGATTCTGGCTTTAGATGGGTACCTTATAGGGAGTACTGCAAGATTGATTTTCAATCTATACCCGACAATGCAGAGAAAGGATATATGCTGGAAGTGGATCTCGTATATCCCAATCATCTACACCATCTACACAACGACCTTCCCCTCGCTCCAGAAAAAATCCCTATTCCAGATGAGTTCCTCTCTCCATATCAGAAAGATCTGCAAGCATCTACATCATTCCATCGTTCATCGAAATTTTAGAAACTGGTTCCTAACTTTCTACCAAAGGAGAGATATGTCGTGCACTATCGGAATCTCAAATATGACGTTTCTAAGGGGATGATTGTAAACAGAGTACACAGGGTGATGGAATTTCAACAGAGTGAATGGATTAAGCCCTACATAGAATTTAACACAATATGCGTCAGAAAGCCACATCAACCTCCCAGAAGAATTTCTTCCAGTTCCTCAATAATGCTCTGTACGGGCGCACGATGATGAATCTTAGAAAACAACGAAACATCACCCTCACGACATCGCCAAAGATCGCCATAAACCTTTTCGCAAAACCAAATTATGTACACACTACCAAAATATGCGACGATCTGCTAGCCATCGAAATGAGTAACGATTTATCACGTGGGACAAGCCGACATTCGCTGGAGAATGTATAGCGGAGTTGTCGAAACTACAAATGTACCAGTTCCACTATGACGTCATCAAGAAGAAATATGGAGATACAGCTCAGTTGCTGTTTACTGACACTAACAGTCTGTGTTGTCATATAACAACTGATGATGTTTGCGAAGACATTAAGGAATTTGCGTTTCAGATGGGCTGTAGCAATCTGCCTGTGGATAATAAGTGTTTTAGTTTAGATAACGATAGGGTGATTGGGAAATTCAAGAACGAATGCACGGGTACTAAAACGATAGAATTCATAGGACTCCGCTCTAAGATGTATAGTTTGCAACTACCAGAGGATAAAGCCAAGTCAACAGCCAAGGGTGTTAAGCGATCCGTCGCTAAGAAACACATAACTCATGAGGATTTTGTTAGTAGTTTGGAATATCAAGCTAAAACTAGATCTAAATATAATGCAATTCGGAGTACAAATCATAACATTGTAATAGAAGAGATTATCAATTACTGCTTAAATCCTTTCGACGATAAGAGATATATTTTAGATGATGGAATCTCTACGCTAGCATACGGACATTGTAAGATACCAAAATACCAACACTTGTAAAAATGACCTTCATATTAAGTTACCGATTGTCTTTTGTAAGAACTATTAATAACGATTGACTCCATGTTTGCAAATTATGTTCTAATTATGTACGTTTTGCATGGTTTAGTGTAGATTTTAACGTTTTGCGTGGCTTAGTGTATATTTTAACGTTTTGCATGGTTTAGTGTAGATTTCTATGCCTTGCATGGATTAGTGTTGATTTTAACGTTTTGCATGGCTTAGTCTAGAATTGGATGTAGAAATTGTTCGAAGAATTGATTCAATAAAATGGTATGATGAAAGGAGCTGTGTCGTTAATTTTGGACTAAAACTTATAAAAGGCTAAAGACGAATTTAACGTCAGTTTCATCTCTCGAAAGGGATATCAGTGACGGGCGAGCCTCGGATTCGAACGCCGCACATACTGATACGCAATCGGAAACCTAACCGATCGTGCCACTGGCTCCTGCCGGGGAACAATAATAAGAATAAGAATAAGAATAATAGGAATAACAGGGGAACAATATGGAATATTTAAGAAAACAGGGATAAAAACAATAACAGGTGAAAAATATATCGACACAGGGCGAAGAAATATCTACACAGGGAGAAAAATGTATACACAGGGCGAAAAATATTTACACAGGGCGAAAAATATTTACACAGGGAGAAAAAATATCTACACGGCGAGAATAAATATCTACACAGGGCCAAAAATATTTACACATGGAGACAAAATATCTACACACTGAGAAAAAATATTTACATGAAGAAAAAATATTTACAAAGGGATAAAAATATTTAAACGGGAAAACATTTACACAGTGCGAGGAAGATGTCAACATCACAGCTGACAGCCTGCGCAAGCAACAACTACAACGCTACACCTTTTAAATGTTATTACCTAAAACTTACAAAATGTATCTGACAAGGGCCATGGACAAAACGGGGTTAACTTCTGTATTTCTATCAAGCGTAACGGAGAGAGACAGAGAGAGATAGATCAGGTCAGATGAATAATAGTTAATTATTCTAGGACAGCTGATTTACATAAGAATCGTGTTATGTAGACAAAGAACGGTTTGCAAGGTCACGCCCTCGGGGCAGCACCGTATGACCTGATCTGTTGATAAACTGCTAGTCTGAAGTAGTGCAACCTTACATCATAGCTATGCAAGGTCATCATAACAATGCTATAGTGATGCAATGATAGTACCCCTCAGGCAGCAACATATGCATGACATGTTCCGCGGCGACTTTTTCTCGAAACGCCACAACTGGGGGGGCTACTTTAGCAACTAGCTCAACAAAACATACACTAATCTTAATTGGAATACGATATATTTGAACATAATACTACCTACTAAAACACAGGTTAGTCTTCGGCTTGACCAAATTTTCAAAATTGTCAGAGATTTAGGGGGCAGACAGTTACTCCCAGCCCACGGTGTCTCAGTGTTCCATCGAGGTCATTGCGATTCTGAGTCATTAAGGCCATTGTTTCATAATAGAAGTATACATGTACATGGCCACACGTACAGACATAGGTGCATGAACACATACCAGCACATACATGCACACACACACAAGCACACATACATAAAAATACAAGTATACACACAAACACACATACATACACATACAAGTACACATACAAACACATATACAGAGAGAGGGGTGAGCTGGCCCCCTGTCCAGCTTATAGAACTCCTAATACTACTACTATGGAAGTTTGTGTTACATTTACGAAAATTGTCGAAAGTTCAGTAAAAGTTTGCAGAAGCTTATGAAATGTTACAAAAATTTTACGAAAGTTACAAATACATTATATATAGGGGCCTATGTAACACGGACATTTCTGAAATTTTGTTAAAGTTATTAGGCCTAAATGGAAATATATGGAAATTTGAGAGAGTCTGCAGAAGCTGATGAATATGTGTGAAAGTGTGCGGCAATTGATGAAGTTTACGAAAGTTAATGGAAGTTCGCTGAAGCTGGCAGAAGTTTGTGAAAGTTTACATTGTCTATGAAAGTTAATGGAAGAGTAGGAGAAGATGTAAAAATGTATAATCATGAAATACACTAATGGAAGTTGACTAAAATGCAACGTATTTGTATTGCGAAATACCATAATAAAAGGCGAGTTTAGTTTGTTTTAAATTGTGAAATATCTTCATAGAAGGTTACTATAGTTCAGCGGTTTCGTACTGCGACATACACGTCTTTGTGAGTAATACGGAGTTGAACCCCTGTGTTATTTACATTTCGACACACCCTGTACTCATAAGATGTAAGACCTTGTCTCGGATGTTCTTTGTATGATGGCATACACGTCTTGTGAACGTACTTGAACCTTAACCGATATTTTATTTGTATGGAATCACGTCGATGCCATAAAATTTCTAAGGGAACCTCCTTCACCGAGATGTCATTTGTATTACTCATCTATCTATCTATCTATCTATCTATCTATCTATCTATCTATCTATCTATCTATCTATCTATCAAGTGCTCTGCCACGTGGCATGACCAAGGCAAGAAGTTATGCACAGTGAACTATCTGGCTCTTTAATGAGCACAACATCGATCAACCCTTTAAGTACCTCTCTTCATAAAGAATTGCCTTTTCCACACTTAAACTGATGCCTTTGTCCAAGGAAAATAGAGGTTTGTGAGGTTATTTTACATTGTCTTCCTCAGTATCTGCGTTAGTCGGCTCTTACGAAACACGTGAATGTATCGATTTGACTATTCTCAAATATCCCGGACCCAACACTGGCAAAATAATGTGTTAGTATTACTCATAAGAGGGGACCAAGTTCAACTTCGTTGTATTACTAATAATTTAGGCTAATGCGCAGGTGGATATAAGCCAATCAGGTGATATATTACTCACCTAATTTGTTCTACCAACAAATTACAGTCGAGGTAAGCAATGACTCATCACCTACTTAAAGGTCGACTAAAAGGTTTGTAGCCTGTTGGCCTAAGACTCACCTCTCTCTCTCTCTCTCTCTCTCTCTCTCTCGTGCACTGCAAAATGGCAGGTCCAATGTACATATTCCGATACACAGTTGGCTATCACGCACACTAATGAGCACTCCATGGATCATTCAGTTGATCCCGTCTCTAAGGCTTTGATTTTACCACACTTAAAATGAAGCCTTTCTTCATGGGAATATTCCGACTGCCAAGGTGGTTTCCCAAAGCCTGCCTCAATTCATGACTCACCCAGGCCTAAGTAAGTGGACCAAAGTTTGAGCTCGCTATCTTGTATAGCCCTCTACTATCACATGATATATATTAATAACTGCATGAACATAAATTTTGATAACATAACCCCGCCGCTCAGTAAGGGTAGTTTTTACTAAGTAACGTCAAAATCACATAACTATCAGTCTAATCGGGCATGCACATATGGCACTGCTACGGCTAATTTTGAATGAATTAAAATTTCCCATAGTGCCTCAAGATTTTAGCTGAAGAGCAACCATACATGTATGTCCGTTTTAATCCAACTATCACAAATGATATCGTCAAATGTTTGGCTGAAATTATGCACTAATTTTTAAAAACTATTACGGTAACAATTTATTAAAACCGTTATGGACTTACATGTTTTCGTGTTGCGTTTCTTTTTCATAACATTTACATTATCAATGACAACTACATGCATATTGCAAGCGGTGAAATGACGGGAAGCTTAATATATACTACTTGTAGTACAGATTTGCAAATATTAAATTTAAACCAATCAGATGCGAGGATTTATCTTACGCAGGGGATAACTTTTCAAGGTTGGTTAATAGTCAGTGGATTAGCAGCCTTCAGCAACATCGGCTCTGTGGCACACTAGTGGTACAGCGTTAGGTTGGTAATCCTATTGTTGCAGGTTCGACTCCTTCTCGCGTCAACTTTTTTGGCTCAAGTTGTGTTTGTTTTTCTTTTCTTTTCAAATGTCTAGAATAAGGGTCATGGTTAGGGTTGGCTATGGTTTGGTACCGTTTTTATAATTTTTATAATTTCAAGATATTGAAAAATAATTTAATACCTTTCATGATACTCCATATATTTCAATAGATTTTAATATTTTGTAAATCTGTACTACAAGTAGTAATGATCCTGACGGGAACCGATTTTCGAGACAATATACAGTGTAAACTACAATGCATTATATTATAGTGCACTATGATGTGCTATCTGAGGCTTCCTGATATCGTTATTCTTCTTCTTCTTCTTTCAGGTGTCCTGCCGGTTCCCAGCTTTGACGGTCATGGTTTTCCAAATATCACTGTCTCCAGCAAATCTAATAATTTCTACTTCTTCTACGTTTATCCATTCACTGAGACTCTTTGTGTAGTTAATTCTTTGTCTTCCTTTGCAACGCTTTGCTTCAATATTTCCGCTTAGAAAACATAATGATAATCTGGTCTGGAGTACTAGTTGCCGCGCTAATACAGCGTATCGATTGACCGGTTTATGTGTTCGCTCTGAACCATAGTTGGGAAATACTTATTTTGGTTATCCTGGTAACGGCGGTCGAAAAATATCATTATGATTTTAGCGTTAGTTCTAGGGTTAGGGTGTTGGTGAAAAATATTATTTCATGGTTAGGGTAGGGGTTAGGGTTTGGCTTAGACTAGTTCTAACACCACCCCAAACCGAACACTAACCCTAAAGTAGGCCTACCTGGAAAATGAACCTCAATCCTAGCAAAAAGCACCATTTTAACGCAAGTTTTTAAAATATATATAACACAAAGTATATGTGATAGAATTCTGAAATTTACTACACTTAATTGTATGGTCATTCTACAGTCTTGTTGTAAATTTCAAGAAAATTGGATTTTGTGAATTGGCTGTAAGACCGCCGTTACCAGGATTACCATTTTATTTTATGTATTTCATATTTTTTGAAAAATACATGTATTTTAATGTATTTTAGTTATATTTTGCTGTATTTCGCGTATTTTAGGATTTTTTTTTCTAGAGAAAATGAATTTTACTGTATTTTATTTCAACTTGGCTGTATTTCGCAACTATGCTCTGCACCTAGATATAGGCCTACGTGGGGAATGACGTCGGATCGAATCGCAAGTCAGTAGATAAGTAATACACTCAGAACCCTTACAGTAGTTTAATAATTTCGACAAAAAGTACACAACTATGAAATATGGATTTGCTCGTAGTTGTGAAATACGTAGGCCTATTTTATATATTTGTGAAAAATACATGTATTTTGCTGTATTTTATTTTTACTTTCCTGTATTTCACAACTATGGTTTTGCTGCATCAGCTAACGACGGTGATTATGATATTGCTCGTCGAATAGCTGATCTACCTGCGTCCTGCATGGTTCGCTTTTACGAAAATGTATGATTAAACACCAATAGGCCTATGAGCGTGGAGAGATAATCATATGGAGGATCACTGTCCCCTGTGAGAACCGCTACTCTCAAGGATGGGATACTTATTGCAGAAAGTATTTTTAACATGAACAATATTTCCGCAGATGTTTTGGGGAGTTAGTTCCATAGAAATACTAATATTTACACTAGAACAATATTATAATATGTTGCACTCTCATGCATGGCTACAGAGACATCTCCGGATGTTGAGGTGTGTAACGCAAAATATGTTTAAAATGAAATTAAAAATGACGTCGCTTGTTTATTTAGACACTTTATCAGGCCTACACTATTATCTATGAATGTTATAGTATTTCTTGATTACAAGACACCATTTTATTCATTCTTTTAAGCTTCACATACCAACATCCGGAGTGCAGTCCTGTAGCCATGAGATCACAAATTATTACTATTGTTTGAGCCTTCTGTAGTGTGTAATACTGTGTATATGAGTACTTTTATGTTTTAGTTAAACCTGATCGGATCAATTTTATTGTAGAAGAGATGATTTGGCGATACTACGAGACCATGGTATTGCAAGCCATTATCCATGTTTCTCAGTGTGGTTCGTCCAGCACCAGTCAATCCAGCTCGCTCCAAAAAACTGGTTGTCGAATCAATCCAGTACATTATTCCCACTGCAATATAACATAATCATAATCGCATCACAATATTATTTACAAGAATAAAAATATAGAAGTAAAGAATAGTTTAACATCTGTTTCCGGATATCAAGATACTGTCAGACACGGAAATAAGACACGGCTGGGATCGAACTCATGGCCCCCCGATTAATAGAACAATCCCGATTAGATTCCCGATTATCCAGAACAATCGACAGGGCTATCTAATCGGGTTTCAACATCATCAACCAATAGCTTGGCAATAAGACTGTACCACCAGGCTACGCTGCCCAATCAGGCTTTCCTAATATGAATCTAATTAATTTGAATCATTTTATTTATATTATAATAAAAATTGTCGTACTTCATTTAATCCTAACTTTGAAATAATTCGTGCATCTTATAGGCCCTAATTCCCAGTGTTGGGTCCGGGCCATTTGTGAATAGTCCAATTGACAACTGCACGTGTTTCGTAAGAGCCGACAAACGAAGATACTGAGGACGGCAATGGAAACCACCTGAGAACCTATATTATTATTTTCATTGAACAAATTAAGGCATCATTTTAGGTGAGGAAAAGGCAAAGCCTTTGTGATGAGGCGGACTTAGTGGGTTGGTCGATACTGTGCTCATTAAACAGTGAGATAGTTGATTGTGTGTATGCATTTTTGCTTTGGACCTGCCACGTGGCAGAGCACTGGATAGATAGAAAGGCCATAATAACAGAATAAGTCATACTTGAAAAATCAATCGCCAAACAAAGCGTTTGGGTGACTCCTGTCGTAACAAGGGGAATGTTTATGCCGATGGTAGGTGAAACAGAGAACTTGTAGATGCCTCCCGCGTTAGAATAGTTTGTCCAGTATAGATCACTGCAACACCACGCAGCGGAATTATTGTACGTGTGGGATATTCAACAAAGCCTATATATAATCATTGTTTATCTATGCAGATAAAACTCACATGTCTCGAGCCGAAATTGACGTATTTTTGTCCAAAAGTCCATAATAGTGACGAGTGGGCACGAGTGTTTCAAGTGAACCCGATTCGAATCGTGCTCACATGAAACACGACAAAGGACGAGTCTAACAACCTAAAAGTTATATGAGAAGGTTATTAAATATGAGCTTTATCCTAAACCGAGCCTAAATACATTTTTCGTTTTCGTCAAAATATAAACCCTATTTATTGGCATGGATCAATTTGAGGGTAAGCCCTAACTGCTGTTAGGCTGTATCTTAATTGGTTAGAAAAATCAGGTCGAATAAATTATGCAAATTAACTTAAATGGCCTACTTTATTCATTGGAAATATCAAATGCGGTGATCTTCTAGATATCAGAATGATGACTAAATAATTCTACTATTTTTGTCAATCGATGTAGGGGTGAGTAGCTACACACATTCACTCTAATAATTATAATAAAAGTTACTTAATTTATGTTTTAAATTATAACTACAGTGTAATATTTTAACTGAATTTATAAACGATCAGCTGTTCGATCAGCTGTTCCAGACGCCCATGAAATGTTATATCAGTTTCGGATTTAACTACTGGACTTTGGTTAGTTTAAGTTTCTGACAAACTAAGCCACAGCTTAGCCTATCGCTCATTTTGAAATAAATCCTTTCATTTGCATAGCGACAAAGTAGGTATTGTTAAACTCGCCATCAGACGCTGACGCTGGACTGACAAGATCGTTGGCCAAACTGTTGGTATCATGTTACATTATATCTTGAAACAAAAAGCCTCTAAATACAAAATCAGTTGGACGATGCTTTATGCATCACAAAATATCCAAATGACCTTTGAGTGAGCCATATTGATACCAGTTTGCACGTGCTCAAAGTTGATGATAAAGTAGGCCTTGTCAAAAAACAAAATTCCACCGTATTTGCCTAGAAATTTTATCACGAATCAATGGGGTTTTCCTATTTCAAACGATGATTAAGAAACATTAAATAAACATACTAAACTTACAAATGCTGACAAAATATAAATATGCTTTCCTGATGCATTCCAATAGAGTACAGTTGTTTTTCACGAGTTAGTTGTGAATGTATAGGCCTCCGTATATGCATGTATTGAAAGCGGACATGACAGCTTTTGGTTAACTATAATTGTCTAATTCTTCGCCGTGGCTCATAAGTTCCGGGTTCGATGGCCGGTTGAGTTTATCAGACTGTAAGACTACTGATGTGCATTGGGAAAAACAAGCCCTCCATCTTTTCTTGACTCGATGAATTCTCAATAAATGTGTACGTAGCCTACTAGGCGACTACTTCCGATGTTTGTCTGGCTAAACGCTAGTGTGTTGCACGGTTTAGTCGAATATGTGAATATTGGCGATCTTACTATTAGGCCTATTACATGCAGTGGTGTAGCTTCAGATTCAGGGCCCCCTGCAAATTTGTAAATTTCGCTCACGGGCCCCCCTCTAGTAGAGATTGGTAGACAATGTTATCTTTTCCCTCAGGTAGAATCACATAACATAGTGTGAAATGTGAATATGACGGACGATTTATGTACTGCGTAATATCTAGTCTCGAAAAAAAGCACGGGCAGCGGGTCAGGCCCCCTGCGTTGCAGGGTCTGCTGGGCGGTAGTGACGCCCGTGATATATGATAGTCGTCAGATATTATATAGCCTATACAATGTCATAATGTACCGCTTGGTGGTGGATCAACTCCTGTGATAATACGATCTTCTCGGAGATTGACAACAACTTTAAGTAAGCCTAGTATCCACATAGAAATACTAACATATACACTAGAACAATAATAGGTTGCGCTCTCGTGGCTACGTTGATATCCCCGGATGTTGATGTGAGTAACACAAAATATTTTTTTAATGAAATTAAAAGGGCGTCGCTTGTTGAAAACAATTTGTTACACTATTCTCTATGAATGTTATATGGTTTCTTAATTTCATGACGTCATTTTATTCATTATTTTAAGCTTCGCATATCAGCATCAGGAGTACAGTCATGTAACCGTGAGAGCACGAATTATTACAGTTGCTTGAGTCTAGTGTATATATTAGTACTTATGTGAGTATCCACATGACCAACAGCCTGTACAGAGGGGAGTCTGTCTTTCTCCTTCAATAGAAAATTATTGAAGAGTCCTGGGTTCGATTCCTGGTCAGTCTGCAAATAATAACACCGGTACCCTTGAGTACGATTGCGTACCGGGGCGCTGCTTGATTTTATCGAGTATCTGTGCTTTATGCATTAATGCGATCTGATCGGCTAAGATACGATTAATCAATAATTATTGAACAACATACAACAAGAACTACTGAAAAACTAGAACAAAAAGAAAGGAAAACCTTATTAAAGGAAGAACAATAATTATTGTAAATTCTAACCTTTTTGATTCGTCGTAGACCAGAGCCCATGGTGATACTCCACTCTGAATTTTCCGCTGTATTCCAGAGATCGTGACTTGACAAATCGCACCTCCCGCGTAATCGGAATAGTAGACCACCCCGGTAGTCATACTCAGCGCAACACCCCCAATGTTCACCTTATTCGCATTAGTAACTTAGTGTTCCAAGTAAAATATAATTCAATAAGGTACAATATGGTTTACAAGGTCGTTTCATAATTACAAACGATATCAAAGACATCTCAAACAAGACTGTCAGCCTTTATTAAAGATGTTAATGCTTTTAGGCGCTGCTGAGACCTAGAGTTAAGAGTGCGATAGAATGTTGATAATGCACATTGATTTATTGCAGATAGATTAATTTGAGAATCGACCAACCGAAGGCTTCACGTACGTGTTTCGTAGAAGGCGACTTTCGCAGTCACTGGAGAAGGATAAGAAGACGCGCTTAAGAAATCTAGATTAACTTCAAGAAAATATTGATAAGGTCTGTCTTATTTTCATATTAGAGGTGAGATCTGGCACACCCCCACGTCTAGACATCTGGTCCACCTAATGGACAGACATGGTGTTTAGCATCATGTCTTTACAACAGGATTAGACAGACTCGTGCTCTCAGATAGTTTGAGTTTAACAAATTTGGCATGGGAAGAGAAGAATGCCTGAGATGAAGTGTATGATTTGATTATTCATTGCTTGGTTGACATCTTTCACTTTGTAAAGACTTTCTTCGATCTGATGAGTGACGTCACGTTAAGTAACGATGTTTATGTTTATAATTTAAATTAACGTTATTTATATAAATTATCGTTTGAATGTTTAATCGTTTATTGCTAAGATTTACTTCGAGCCGTAACAATTTGTGGTGAAATGCCTATTCTTGAGATTGTTCGTAGTGAAATATTAATTTATTAATCTGAGTTCGTGTTCATTTTCATTAACCAGCCTAATAGAAACAATAACTGAAGTGACATCTGCATGTGAAACAGGAGCGTAATATCCAACAATCAGGGTTACCAGAATACTATTACAAAAAGTAACCAAAAAAGTCCAAAAAAAGCCAAAAAGCACTAAATTCTTTTGAGAAAGTAGCCAAAAAACAGTAAATCTTTTTTTGCGGTTTTTAACCATAAAATTACATTTTGATACATGATACTGCAGTAGAGTCTATTTACAATCATTAGTATATTACTTTAATTGTTATGTTGTGCATCTTATCTTTAAAAAAAATTGAATTTATAGACATACGGCATGAATTATTTTGCTCGAGCTCGGAATCGGTCGGTTATACCGGGGGGGTTAATAGAAAAATATTTTTCAAAATTGCACTTTTGTGCTTCACAGAATATATGGCCACCTAGCGACAAACATATTTGACCAAATCGTTTATAAATGTTGCACGGTTTTAATGTTAAGAACAGAATGCAGTGTTTTCTTCAAATTAGTAAATTGTGCAGTTTGTCACAAATAAGATACACAAAATAACAAATTAAATTGTGCTTTGTTGTTCGCTTCAAAAATGGTGCGGTTTTAAAAACTTAATTCTACGTCACTATCCCTTATTGTTCACTACAAAAAATGCTGCATTTTCAGAGCATGTTGTCAACAATTTTTTTAATATTCGTGGAAATTGCAAACGTTGCAAACGTTGCAAAATTATAGCAATCGCTGAAAGTATTTTGAGTGTTTTCAAGTTTCTCGTGCGAGGGTCACAAATTACGTAGTCAGCGCAAATTAAATGATGTCACGACTCTTTCTGAGCGACATAGTTGTCATTATAGGGTAACTGAATTTGTGGCATTGAAAGAGTTTGGAGGCAAATGGGGATCATAGGCGTGGGAGACGGGGGGGGGGGGGGGGGGGG
>JAQFZF010002075.1:0-12935 GCA_034695365.1 Enchytraeus norvegicus
CTATCAAACCGACAGTCTCGTGGGAACTCTTTTAAACTAGTAATAAACAATCCCCGAATAGACGCCAGGAAATACTTATTCTCTTCAAGAATATGTGAACCGTGGCATTCGCTATCTGACAGTGTGGTTCTATTAAATAGTGTGAAGGCTTTTAAATGACAGTTATTTGACATTGATTTTAATAAGTATTTGATTTTTTAAACGGACAGTTTATATTGATATAGGGCCTCCTTCTCAGTTGTTTTTAAAATATTATTTAGTTAGTTTTATTTTTGTATAGCAACTGAATGTATCGCTATTTTATTAGTTTTATTTACCGGTAATTGATTTTATTGTGCGGGGTGTGTGTAAGTGCTATGGGCATTTACATCCACTTTCACGTTTACTGTTTGTATGAACTGCTTATTCTGTCTTGTCGTGAAATAAAGAATTCAATTCAATTCAAAAGTAACGATCAAATGAAACATTTATTAAAGGAGGGGCATGCCGCCCTCTTTACCTCAACCTACGAACGCCACGCTGTCTATTACTGAGCCTGTAATTCTGATCATAAAACTCTCAGTTTTCTTGTGCATTAGCGTCAGTAAAGCCGGATACCTCTTGATAAAGTGTCTACATAATACTCTCCCTAGTCTCCCATACAACAGAGACCGAGAGGGATCGGTGTCGCGACATAAAGCGATTAGCCGACCCGCTCGGCAGATTATTATTATAACTAACGATGGATAAGAGATATTTTATTACGTTAGCAGCGCTTTTTCTTTCGTTAGCTAGTGGTAAGTAAAACAATATCTAAAATATGAATTAATTGAATGTTAAATATGATATTTTAAAGACAAGTTTAACTCCAATGTCGCTTCAACAGCGAAATCGACTTAAACCTCGAATCCGTAAAAAGAGTGTTATCACTTAGCGATGCATAGGACTATTAGCAGATATGAATAATAATAGTAATATTAATGAGAATATTTGCCTAACCAGTAGGTATCTTAGAATCAAAGTTACTGTTTTTTTGTTAATTTTTACTTTCTGCTGCTGTTATTATCAGACATAGGATCATTACAGGAATCCTCAGGTTATTTTCAAACATCCATCTCTTTTCTAATCTTCTTCCACACCAAGACTGTAACCAGTAAAATAAAATATTATAAAAACGTCCAAATGACAAATTTCATCTATTAGACTCTAAATATATTATTGAACCTATTAACTTAAAGAAAGTTTAATAATTTAAGTAGGTAAAATGTTCAAATTTAAACTGACTACTTAGGCTATGCAGTTAAATCAATAAAGGCAAAATTTCCCATGCACACGTATTTCTGTCATCGTTGAGCGCGTCATCGATTAATTAACGAAACTATATAGTCTCAAATGTTTTATTTTAGCATCTTAGGATAATAAATGAATCAGCATGTAACAATTTATCTCTGACGCGGCTTCTCGTTTCCTTCCAGCATTCTATATAGCATAGGCCTAGGCCCATTTCTATGCCTAGGCCTATAAATTCACAACATTAACCTTTCATCGGCTAATGTCTACCTATTTGCGTTAGTAACGTCTAATAAACATTTCCTTTGATTAGGAAGCGGACGCTAAACCTTGCTTAATTGCAACACGTGCAATGTTAGTTGAATTTGTAGGACCCAGTTAAAAGTATTTTTTTACTATATACAGTATATAATATTTAATATTTAATTACATTCTAATGAATTATATTTCACAATAATGCATATATCTGTACATTATAAATCATGAGTGAAAGAGATCAACGGCTGTTTCTTCATCCGTGGTCTATACCAGGTTGATCGGTTGTCAATCGAAACTCGCGCTCAAGTTATCAGGCATAATTATGTGCTATTTTTTAAATTAATTAACTATACTATCTACAGGGCACATCGTAGGAAATCAAAAGGATCAATAAGTTTTGTTTCTCTGATAGCCTATCAACCATAAATGCTGAAATCGACATAAAACTCGTAATAGGCCTATTTTATCCATTCAGTTTGAAACCTTAAAATGATCATAAAACGTTTAGTAAGCGAGAGAGTAATTACAACTCTTGAAAGAATTCAAAGCTGAAAGAATACATAACAGATGTCAATAAAACTTTACAGTAACGTTGAAGTTTGTTGCTGCACTTATTGCAGGTTGAAATGTTCATGCCTGGGAATCAACAACGCAAATAAAGCGTTTTTATAGACGTAGAAACGCTAACTCTGAATTTAACGTTGCTTCATCTGCCGTCATTGACAAACTGATCGAGAGAGAACTGATTTTAATAATGCGACCAAATGGTGTTACGACTTTTACCTGATGATTCTGCAAAACGAGCGAAAACTGGCGTCTGGTTTTGATATTCACTGTAGATCGATTAACAAGACAGAGTCTTCAACAATCTTCAACGAGAAATTATTAAACTTTAACTGAATTATTTATTGATTGAATTTTTAATAATCTGTTTAGATGCCGTGCGGTTAAACGACGTTAATTCAGTCAGTCTTAAGAATGGAAAACGACATCAACAGGAGCAACATCTAATAAGAAACAGGTAATGCTCAATTGCTCATTGCCTAAGGCATTACATGAGCTAATTACACTGTATATGTTTAGAATCAATTAAAGACACTGGAAGTTGGACCACAACGTCCCTGATGTTGTGGTCAGGCGATGGAGCGGATGTTAAATCCTCATTGTATTATATTGTATTTGTGCACTTGGGTTTTCTTTAAATATGTATTCAATTTGACTTAATCATATGAGTGCAGCTCGTCCTTATTGGCTATTTTAAAATATACATGTATTATGATTCTCACAATTTAATTAGTGCGTCTACCTTTTGTCTGGATAATATTTGATACCATAGATGATTTTTCTTTTAAGTATCAAAACTCTACATCCATTATCAGATTTTGCACTTTGGACTAAAACTGTGCAGGCCTACTAATTACAAATACATGTACTCTATAATTATACGCACTGAGATATTTTCATACTACAAAGAAATTTTTGATGAATACGACGTCTCAAAAAGTCAAAATCTAATATTTCTTAAATTTTATTTGAATCTACAGTTATATGAAGGTCCTAAATACAAACGAGAGGATTACGGTTACAATAATCACTTCGTGTAGGTTGTGCGCAATAGCATTTAATTTTTGACACGTCTTGAAATTTTCATCGATACACCATAATATCTCTGTCTCTCTAGTGCACTGTCAAATGACAGGTCCAAGGTACATATTCTGAAACACAGTCTGCCATCACGCTCAGTAATGAGCACCCCATCAATCATCAATTTGATCCCGTCAAATGGCCATGCCTTTACCACACCAAAAATGTAACCTTTTTTCTTGGGAATATATATTCTGACTTCCGAGGTGGTTTCCCGTTGCCTTCCTCAGAATGAAAATATCTGCGTTAGTCGGCTTTTAAGAAACATGTGCAATTTTCAGTTAGTCTATTCTCAAGTTTCCCGGATCCATCACGGGAAACATCATAATATGCATATTATAATCAGTTACACTATTGATTCTTGTATTGGTTGTTCCTGTACTGTATTCATTTAAAATAATTTGCAACAAACGAACTCAATAAAATTAATTAATACACAATTACATTAAAAAATGAAATAGAGAACATGAAAAAATCAGAAAGAGTTGAACGTGAAAAAAGCAGAAAGCGTTAGGGTTGTTGTTGTTGTTGCTCACACAGGGTGGCGGCCGTGGCGCCGACTCTCTCCATCCCATCATTGAAAGAAGAAACTCCAGGATTAGCACCCCCACCTCGAATAGGCTGAATCTTTAGAGGCGCGCTAAGTTAAATACTAAACAGTCACAAAGATGGTTTAAGATTATTACAGCTTCGATCCGTATAGTCTTCGTATAGTACCGAGCAGTCTATTACCAGGCAACGAGTAGAGATTCTACGATCCGCTTACTATAGCAATGCGATATTCCCAGCCTGTATTGAAGTGTCGCTCTTCTCGCTATTTAGATAGTGGTTCCGGAAGAGTTGTGGTTGGTAGTCCTGCCGTGCAACCAATCAATTAACTAATTACCCACGCTCAAGTCATGATTTCAAGGAGAAGCTATTTTCGTCTTACTTCTACATATAGTAACTGAAAAAAAATAAAAAGCATTTTTCCTTCGGAAGTGTTTAGGTAAAAACACATAGAATATCTGATATTAAAAGCGATCAGAGTTTTTTTCATTTGTCCATGCATATGCGGATGTGTTCTAGTGAATTAAAAATTCCTGAAATTTCATATTTTTTTTGGACGTCCCTGATATAGTCGTCAGATGATTAATCTAACGTTAATTCCTTACTGATCAATTGATCTTACTGAATTTACAAACAATTCAGATACTTTAATTCTAATTTTATCGCAGGCTTCATTTCGCTCAGACTCTGCCCAGACTGAAGCGTTCAACGGATGTCGGGGACTCGCCCCTAGACAGGTTACAACTTCTGGCTGACTGTGCTCTCAAAAACGGCTGTGGCGGGAGGTGGACATTTGACGGATGGAGAAGTCCAGCAGTGAATTTTAACTGTATCTTCCAACGTTGTCTGGGAGACTTAAGGTCAGATCCCTCGATTCCGGAAGAGGACTCCAGATATCCTGGAAGCGGTTCAACAATATCTCGGTACACCCCCACAGTTGCTGACCATGATAATTTGCTCTTTCCAGGGCGGTCACGTGATCCTGTTGAAACAAATCTGGGAATTCGGCCGGATTCCAGGTCCAGGTTAGCAATTATTCAATTAATTAGAACTTGTTCGCTATTTCTTCCAGTTTATATTGCTATATTTAATATAAAGTAGGCATGTGTCAAGTCTGTCAAGGAAGTCTAATAAGAACAGTTTTATACCACGCAAACATCCGCTTTTTATTAGAATTTTTAAGTGCTTAGGATAAAAACGGAATGTAATTTTGATAATGACCATTTGGATAATTAGACGCACTCAAATATATAAATAAAACAAGTAGTAGGCCTAATACGTGTAATATTACTATTAAAAATATAGGTTTTACGTCCGTTTGCTCATCAAGGATGATGTCAGAGGCGTCACGTAGGCCTAATTACTTGGCTTCCTACAGTTTTCTATATGGCATAAATGCATGGCCATTGACATCATTATTCCAATGATAGGAAGTGCATGTTAATGGCTTCGGACCTTTGTTTCTCATTTCAAGAATATTTCTGATGTCTACATTGGCTTGCGTGAAATAAACTAGTAATGCATATAGAGAAGTGAGCTACAATTGATATAGAACGTGTTGCTAAGCCTACAGTTTAATCGCTTTGTTCAATCAATCATCGCCAATTCGCTATGCTCAATCAGTCATCGCTATGCTCAATCAATTATGAGTAAATTTCTGATTTAAAATATTTTTCGATTTTGGCGAAAGTTGGAAATAAAATTTAACATGCACCGCATGTGCTCTGACTTTTGGACTGATGACTTTTTAGCGGTGATAAAAGATATTGTGAAACAAGTTTCAAGTTCGTACACCATTGGTGCTTCCGGTGAAATTCTGGCAATAATCTCACGTAACCTCGCGTGAGAATCTTTGAGACCTTTATCTTTAACTTTCTGAGCATACGAGTTACAACAACATGCCGTGATATTTACTTGTATTTTGTAAACATTTCTGACATTAAAGTCTTGATCAATATATGAAAACGGAGTTAATCTGAAACCTGTTTACTCTCCCAGAAAACTAAAGGACTAAAAATTGGAAAATCTATTATCTCTGGACTCTATGATTGTCCTGCATGTAGCCATATTTAAGGTACTTAACCTATTACAGCCAAAGATACTTAATATGGGGATGTATCACATAGATTTCGCTATATTTGGATAAATTTAATATTTGAAAACATAGCCATGAATAACTTCTTTTCAAAAAATTAGCAGAAGGCAGTCTTTCCGTTCATACAAAATTATAATAGCTTATAGTATATTTACATGAACCTTTAAGAGCTTCCCAAATTGTAAAACTTAAGTAATGACAAAGTATTCAGACAGAGAAAAATTAGAATTAAGTTCACTCTGAATATTTGAAACAGAGTTTGGTATACAGGACAAAAATACTAAAGTTTCAGTGTTAGATTCCGAAAACTTGAATAGATCAACCGGAAACTGCACTTGCTTTGTGAGGGCTGATTAGCAGAGATATTTAGAAAGGAAATCGAATTGAGATATGTCAATAATTGAGATTGTTAACTTGATCTCATGTCAAGGATCTTAAACCTGAGATTTCTGCCAAGTCAAAGGCAACATTTTTGGTGTGGTAAGCCTTTGCGATGGCCCCGGCAAACTTGATAATAGACCAACCGAAAGCTGCATGTATTTAGTAGAAAACGACTAACGCAGTCACCTAGGAAGGATAAGGAGATCCACCTCTGAAAACATAATTATCACCAAGAAAATATGGCACACAAACCATACAGTTATTTCCCAAGGACCTGCAGTGCACTGAAAGAGAGAGAGAGAGAGAGAGAGAGAGAGAGAGAAAGAAAGAGAGAGAGAGAAATCCTTGTGAAGGGATCAATTTCTTGACCGAGGTGTGCTCATTAGTGAGATAAATGGCCTCGTGAAAAGCAGATTGTGAATTATAATGTGCACATTGGATTCAGTATTTTGAGCAACTGTAATTTTGTAAAGGCCCTTCTTTCTAGAGACATATGTGCCTTTACAGAACCTATACTACATATATTTAGTTTTGTCATTATTGTTCTTCTTGCTGTATATCCTCTACAATACATATTCTTTCCCGATGAAAGTATTGGAAACTGTGAACAAACTTACTCAAATACGTTCTTAAAGATCGTAACAAAAGGTGTTCTATAGTGCGGAAAATTCTGAGATGAAACCCTTCAAACCTTTTCTTACAAAATAGTAGAAGTTGATTACGCAATATCGCCGTAGTGGCGCACTGTAGCATTTCGTGTCATATATTTCCATTATTCATTCACAACATTCTGAAAGATCATTCATCCGCTAGTTTTAGTCATGGTTTTGTCATGAATAAAGCATTGAAATTTCATCTAGTAAGGGTTATTCGTGGACAAATCTAGTTTACAAAGCTGGCTTAACTTCTGGTTCATCATCTAAGTTCTTACTAGTAACGACCACCGTAGGTCAAGTCTAAGGACGACGCCACATTATGATGATGGACCAATAAAATTTAATATTCGCCATTATAACAAATAAATTCTGCATGGTTTTAACTGCCTAATATTAATGTTCTTAATATGACTAAAATAACAGTCTGAAAATACATTCCAGGATTTCAATACATTGAAAGCCAAATTTCTTGTCCAATCATTAGCGTCCCCGGACCCATCAGCAGGCACGGATTTAGGGGGGCCGGGGGTGGGAGCTCGAGGGGGTCCATGAAAAAAATGTGAATGTAAAAAATAAGCAAATTTTAGAAATTTGTGCATTAAATCCGCATAGTTATCCGTTTTAGCCCCCCCGGTCCCCCCCTCGATTTTGCCTGCCCCCTCCCTTATTTTTTTTGCTTGGCCCCTCCCTTAAAAAATACATGTAGTTGCCCCCCCCCCCCCTCAAAAATCCTAGATCCGCCACTGCCCATCAGGTAAGTAATAGAAAACACAACCTCTATTATAATTACCCTGTCGCGTTTGGCTATACAGTGAGGTGGAGTTACAGTGAAGCCTGTGAAGCAGTGCTACAATGAATAAGTGCTACAGAAAAGTAATTCAAATTGGAGAAATGTTTTGTAGAGAGCCTTTATTAGAGGCCTTTTCACTACTGTATATTACAGTTCAAAACGAACATTGCAGGCTTATTTATCGTGACTGCACGAATAACTCTATAGTGAAACACCCGTTGCTTTAATCGGTGATCAAAGCAACGTCTAGCCGGTTTTAAACGTTACCTTTCAATACAAACAGAGGTCAACTTTGACTCCCCGAGTTTTGTGTTTATTATTAACGCCAACACGGGTTTAACTTCCAGGCACTAATGAGTCGAATACCAGGACTCCACATATAACAAGACTCGTGAGTATGGCAAAAGAGCAAGGCATGCAATATTAGTTTAAAATGGATGGTCGTACGCAAAAGTGGACTAAAGACCATCAGAAATATCGTAAAAAATGGTGTTTATTTCAACAATATTTCTAAATTGTTTTCACAATATTGAAAATATTTTATCGGTATTTACTAGATATAATGGTGTTCTACAGTACTGACCAAAAATTGTCTTCTGTCAGTTCATGGTTTAGAAAATATTTTGCGAATAACAAAAATTATTTATTTTGGTCGTTGGTCCACTTTTGCATATGACCATCCAAATAATGTTCACAATCAGAGCAGGAAAATATTGTGGTCATGCGTTGATAAGATTTACCTACATACGTGTACTGTATGTGTTGAGATCAAAAATCGTTTCCAGAGATCTGTCGGCAATTTATTTCTGATATGCTAAATGTACTTACAGCGTACTTGAAAATTCTAGAAATAGCATTGAGGATTAGAAAACAAACAAAACCTAGAAGGTTAATTTCTGAGTACATTTAGCATTGGTAACAAAGCGGTCGATCGGATTCCAGTCTGGCCTGTTGAGGCCTTTCACAGTTCTTTCACAGTTACAAACTGATTCAATTCAACTATTAAATCAATCTGCGATATGTCTACGATATTTATCTCTTCAAGTTTAATTTTTTAATCAATATTCCTCTGTTTCACAAAAGGATGGAACCTAATAGATACATTTAATCTGTGATAGATTGATTGATTTATTGACTCATTGACTAATTGCTCATTTTCAATAAAAAAAAGACGTAGAATATTGGACATCACAAGAGGCATTCTGTTGCTATTTTCAGAATATCCAAGAACAAGTCATTGAGGAACGACGATACGGGAGGTAAAACCCACTCTATATCAAAGAGATACGGCTACACCGACCATCTCCAGTTCTGCATTCGTCAAAACTGCAGCTACAAGCAAAACTGGGAATTCTACGACTGCGCTTATGCCTGTCTGAAATTCGTGACAAGTTCCGACTATAACTATTAAAAGGAAGCCAATATGTGCTACAATAGTTGCTAAATTAATGCCTATTGTAGCACTAGTACTAAATCTGGCATATACATGTAAATTATTCCTATGGCAGTTCAACTGTCTAGAAATGACAAGAAATTTATATTTAGGTTTATTAAAAAAATATCGTAATAGATAGCCTAGAGTTTGTTCAGTTCTTAAAACGTTGGGACACCAAGTGAAAAATCTGCAATATTTTGATGAAATATGGAAATATAACTTAATAAACATTAAATTTACCTGTTTGACCTATACTATTAGCCAAATGCACAGTTTTAAATGAAAGAATCAGTGAAAGAACAAAACTGTTAAATATTATTTACGATATTGTTAATGATATCACGCTTGCGAATGGTATTAGGTTCGTTCAATGACGCAACATCCACAGAATCGAATCCTGAACCCTACTCTTTATGAATCAAACAGGCTAACGAGAGGACTTTAATTAAATTACAAGGTCAGTACTTCATGACAAATTATCTTCACAGTTTGCTAAATTTAAAAATTCTATTTAATTACTACATTAAGAAACTAATTTGTCGTCGCGTATTGTGAAATCTCCGCATTATGTCACTCCTATTGTATTACTAATTAATGAACAAATTTAATACGATACCACATGAAAGCAACAATATTATCTTTATTTGGCCTATCAATCAATTAGAGTCCAATCTTACAAAGACAGAATGGGATTAATTATGTCATCTACAATTGCAAACTATCATATCCACTACCTGATATCAATCTGTTGTAAATTACACGCCTTCTTTCTCTTTTTGGATTAAAAAATATGATTTCTGTAGAAAATGGCTAACTATAGAACATCCTTTGTAAGTGCATGTCATGCGATTCTAAGCGTAATTAAAGCGTAAAAGGAAAGAGGTTATTCAAAATACTCGGAAATGCGTATGGAAAATATTATGGCATACACACTGATGAATGTGCTAATTCATGTTAAGGAATTCTTAACCGTCTTCTCCAGCACCAAATCTGAAAGTATAAATGAAAAACCTGCCAGTGTTTAAGGTCAGAGTCCCTTCTTTTTCTACGGGACCTATTTGGGCTGAGTTTGGAATCATGTGTTCTGAACTTGGACAACAGAAGTTTTCACGCGCTCCTAACATTTCATGGAGTATTTTGAGCTGAAATAGAAATTACTGAAAAATGTTTAAATGTAGCGCAAGAGTATAGAATTTTGTTGAGATCAATAGGCCTAGAATATAAACTGAGTTGAAGCGAATAAAAGATTTAAACTAATTTGATAATGGCAGCCTGCAGGGATTTACAAAAGGATAAATAAGTAAGTCAACATTTCTATTGGCGTAAACAAGAGAAATCGTAACTAAAAATGGAAAGTTCTAACTCCATTCAAGACTAGCTTAATGGTGCCGTTCCTTGCATAATTTAGATTAAATTTAGTGCACCTAAAATTCAAAATATTATGTCGTGTATTGTCAAGTAGTACAATATCTTTAATTATTTAATAAACGAGCAGTTTCACTTGCTAATTATACGAAGTCCATGAATTGTTTTCCAGGAAGTGTTATTTGTCGCAAATCAACTCTGTAGGCTTATTGTTTTCAGCCTACTCTATAATTTCTAAGAATATCCACTTAACATAAAATGTCATTTTCTTAAGCTTTATTATGAAATGTTATTAACTAAAATTATCTGAGCCGAAGACCCGCGACATTTTGGTTTTTAGCAAGGGATAAATGTACATGTGATGACGTAACTTGACCACATCTGAATAAATTTAGCGACATTTATGATCCATTATAGTGACTTGATTAGTGGAATTAAATCATCAAATTAACTCAAAAAACATCAGGGTCCGATATCCCCCCCCCCATTAGCAATCTGGGTGACCCCCTTTAGAATCTTTATGTTTCAGAGATATTTGTGTGCCGGACCCTTCCTCAAGCGGTTAAAATTCAAGGTTATTGGCAACATTTTTGGCTTCGTCCTTCCAATAATTTTTCCGGCGCCCCTCTCCTCCCAATAGCTCTCTTACATTTCAAGCACTGATAATTGCAAATATAATAGCATACATATCTGGTCTGATTGTTTACATTAATATAGTTTCATGTAATATAGCCTAAGATTAAAATGCTAGACTTAGTTTCAATAATTTTATTCTTGCACAAACGAGGAAATGTAAATGTGCTATTTATCAAAGACAATTCAAGTGCACAAATGTTATCAAATAATTTGTAGTATTATAATACTCCACTCAGAAAATAAGTTTGAGATATAAGGTAATAAATTAATAGAATAAGAACAAGAATTTCTGCATGGGATTACTAGTCATCAACTGAATTCAAAAAGTAATTTATATGAAATTATAGAAATTAACAAAATTGCATTCGCTAATATAATATAATAATATAATGGTATAGAGGTAAAATAACGTAATGCAGACAAATAAATGTAAATGTGTAAACCTCCTTTCCAAATCTGGCATGGGCGGCCTGCCTACACCATTTATAATTATTATTACGTGTTGTGAACTTTAATGGTAATCAGGTTAGATTAAATATGAAAGCTTTACGCCTATCCTATGCAATGAAGAATGACATTTTACGGGCGTGAAGATAATTTCTGTTCAATTTATGGTGACGCATTCACATGCAGTATCAAAGTTAAATTACAAAGTAATTTATATTTTACCGCATGCGATTAAAATATATTCACATTTTACATTTAAAGTCGTTCGTGATCATGTGCGATAGGCTATACACAATTACACATTTCTAAATAAATTTAATACAAAAATGTACATTTTACTGTGTTAGAGTATAAAGTTTGTGTCACACTCAGAATAAAGCGAATAGGCCTAGACACGGGAGCTGATCCATAACTAAGCGATTAAGCACACAGGTGACTATTGCCATAAATCTAACGGTGGGATCGCCGCTTATAGATACGACAGACCTGCATTTAACTTAGTAACCTCATGAAGTAGTTACATATTACGTAGCAATTTATTCAAAATAATTGAGCCACGATGGGATAGAGAGCTTGTTTGACCCGTTGCATATGCAAGGCTCTACTTTCTGATAATCTGGGGAGCGAAATGCGAATCACGGACTTTCAGTGCAAAAACGATCGATAACCACTTAACCAAAGTTATATTACATATATGCTTATATTGTCTATACACTATAAAGTCATATTCCGTTCAAACGATTTATCTCCTGATCACTGCAGGTGTTCGTAAGAAGCGACTAATCTAAATACGGAGTATTGTGAAATACTATGAGAACTTTACATTCGCATGATTGAGTAATGCACTGATCCATTAAGATATTTACATATAATAGAAAAGCAATTGGACGTGTTTAATACGGCAAACATAAGAATAGACCAACTGAAAACTGAACGTGTTTCGTAGAAGTCGATTAACGCAGTCACTTGTTAAGGAGATCCTTCAGAAATCTCAATGAAAATATGGCATACAAGTCAACAGTTATATGCCATGGACCTGCCGTTAGGCAGCGCACTGAGAAAGAGAGAGAGAGAGAGAGAAGGAGATAAAAGCAATATAGAAACATGAACTAAATTTATTACTCCTAATCGGCTGAGTTATAATTTGCATAAATATGATTGTAAATAAGTTTTGAAATAAATAATATTCTATGAGATGCAATATTAACGAAGCTTCTGTACAGTTTAAGTTACCGTCAACAAACAACATTGAAACTTGAGTATTATGTCCTAGTGAGATATCAGTTTTCATTAAAAACGTCATACAGACGGTGTAATTGATGCCTCTTTACAGGCTTTTATTTAGGTTCACTTGTATGTATGTTAGTATGGGTGAAATCTTGCAACGTCTATTTGACCCACTTCCACTTC
>JAQFZF010002076.1:0-12932 GCA_034695365.1 Enchytraeus norvegicus
AAAGGTCTTGGTCTCGGCCTCGTCGAGACCGAGACCAAGACCTTCAATTTCTTTCATATGTAAAATTAAGGAGACAAATTTTAGAGTCTTCGTTGCCAGTTGGCAGTTTTGCTGTGTAAGTAAAATTAAATTTGACAATGCATGCTGCTTGCCTACTTTTTCTATTATTAGGCCTTGCTATTCTGCAGAGAACAGCTTTTCCGTTTTTCCATCCAAGAGTCATCGAGAGTTCTCTACAAGAATAACTTATTTGGGTCAATGGAGTAGCCTAGTATGCAAATTGTACCTGTTGCTGAACAATGGAAAGCAGCAAGCCATGGCAGTTCTATTAAGGGAACCTTGGATTGTGTCGTTTGGTTTAAATTATTTCAGGATTTCTTAACACGATCAAAACAAGTGGCAAGCATCATGTCAATCTTGCAGGAGTGTCATTGTTGAAGCTCATCAGGCACGATATTAGGATTTGTGAGTTTTTTAAATAAATATGTAAAACAGTGTCCAGTAGGCCTACTGGGTATTTTAGTTTGTCCAGTAGTTTCTCAGATCTATTTGGTTTTCAGGTCTCCATTTTTCAGGTCTTGAACTTGGTCTCAAGAACTTTATCAAGGTCTCGAACTTGGTCTCGAGATCTTTTTTAAGGTCTCGATAACAAGACTGAAAATCAGAGATCCTGGAACGCTAATGCCATTTTCTTTCTGGGCCCGGAACACTAATATTATTTTTTCTGGGCCCCGGAACGCTGATGGCTTTTTAGAGCTCTGGGCCCTGGATCGGCGTGCCGCGGCTTTCCGTCTAAATTTAACCCCTAATAATAATAAGTGTAATTAGACCTATATCAGTTTCGAATTACATCAATATAACCTGATATGAATTTCTTAATTGTAATGGAAAGATTTATAGTAAGGTCTGTACATAATGGTCCAATTCTCAGTGGCGGCTCCGCATCAGGTCGCACCAGGTCAAATCACGAATGTGTCCAATGACCTGGTAAAAAAGCCTCTGACCTGGTGAATGACCTGGTGACAAGACCTGCCTGATTATTATATTGTTATAGCATTACTTTGTTTTTACGACCTGCCTATAGCTTTTAATTACCTGGCAATGACCTGGTTGCTCGGATGGTCTGGCGCCACCACTGCCAATTCTGCAGTTTTACAAATGATGGGCAAAGTTCCGAGTAATAAAAATTAACATTTGAAGGAACCATACAACAAAATAACTAGCATTTGAGTAAAATATGAGCATTAATTTGATAGATCTGTTAAATATTAGATTTAGCAAATGAAGATATTTTAGCCTATCAGGTTTTATATAATGCTTTTGTTTTTGAAGATTTCAGATAATTCTGCTGTTAATAGAACTACTAATTTTAAACTGAATAGAACGATTACATCGTCGTCATTGCTCTGTCAGTCTGGCATCATCTTTGTCATCATCAGACCCTGAGGAGGACTACCTAGATCAACAGCCACCTTGTGGTCCGCCGCACAAAAAACGTCGCTCCGGTTTAGGCAGTAGTACCGCCATGCAGGCTAATCAGGGTCAGGGTACCAGCAGTAATAATGCCGGTTGCGAGGACGCCATGATGGATGGGGACGGTTTATACATGCGGGGCATTCCTAATGGCACGTGTCATAATGGCAGTCCCGTCAATGGCGTGTTAGTGGGTCAAGGTCAAGAACTGGGTCAAGGTCAATGTCCGATGTCGCAGACAGATCAGGATATCATCAGACTGATTGCGCAGCATCTGAGGATTCTTGGAATGAAGTTAGTAGTGCTATGATTACATACATTAATATTTAATTGTCAATGAATATCCCTGACATCAGTTTTGGACTTAGGAAATGGATGTTAAATGTTTAACATGTTATATTATTTACGACAACAACAATTCGAATACTGCCGCCAGCATTGCTTGACACATTGGAGCCACCATTAAGTCGCTGTGTATCTGAATATAGCAATATATTACATTTTTTTATAAAATCCTGAAAATCAGTTTAAATGCAAAGGATAGTTCAATTTATATGCATGTATATTGCACAATAGACAATTTTCACTGCTGAATAACATAGTGGTATAATTTTTCTTTTGACCTCATGCCTCATTTTAATCTTCTTATGATGCTAAAGAAAATTTGTGTGTGTGCTACGGTATTAGTGTAGACTATTTCATTTGACTCGTGTTTATGTTGCCGTTGATGTTGTTGTATAGCCGGACAGTGGATCAGTTGGCTGCAGAGTCAGGTTGTGTCCTGGAGCATCCAACGGCTGCACGGTTCAGAAACCATGTCATGAACGGAGAGTGGGAACAGGTCAGATCATTTATATTCTGTACAAAGATAAATCAATCAATCATTACATGAAAAAATTCAGATCATTCATTTAATCAATTAATAATCTATGCGACATGCCATGTGTGCGCAAGTGCTGAATGAAGTAGGTAACAACCAGAGGCCACAATCACTGTGGACAGTGTGGAAGACTAGATCTCTATCCTGTTGTAGACTGAATCTGTAACTGGATTGTTGCATTCTAATAATTTGCAATTGTCTTCCGGGAGTCAGAACGTCAGCGAGAATGTGACAAATAGCTAGCACCTTTCTTTTTACATTCGCTCCCTTCCTCAATGTAGAAAGTGGTTGTTACAGTTGAATGTGTCATGGATGACGATTGCATTCTACAACTGTTGTTGTTGTTGCTGTTCCAGGCAGAGGCTGGTCTAGCAGAACTGCAGAATCTTGTTAATTCTCATGACGACTTTACGGTATGTTAATTATTTATTTTGAAAAGTGCTCGTTTGATCATCTCTATCAAATTTTCCGTGGCCGCCTCTATCAGAGATTTGTTATCAAACTGCTTATTACAAAAGAACATTTTATGGCCCATTTGTCTATAATGTTGCATCATTAAGCTAGTCCTGAGTGATGTAGCTCTGTCATGAGGCTGTTTTCTATAATTATGAGGATATAACGTGTTGACTTTGCAATCTTGCTAATAATGTTTCTAATGACTTCATTGATTTTCATTGACTTTATGAGTATTGCTTCCCATTTATCCGAAGTATGGCATCCCATTTATGAAAAATGGTATAACTGTTAACATGTATGCATGTACAGAACTTTGCATTCGTGCATCTACTTCTAAATCAATCAAACAATAATGGTATTTATAAATCGTCGCTCCTTGCAAAATGCCACAGTAGTGCTAAGTGGACCATGAGGAGTCAGTACTAGTAGCCATGCAGCATAAAGCCACAACCAGTGTGGCAGCCTACTTGTATGCCTACGGCTGTCACATTATTTCTGGCCTTTGCTGCAGAGCTACTTGACTCTCCATGGGCCATCTAACGCTGCTGTGGCTCTGTCGCTTTTGCATTGAGCGGCGGTGCGGCACTTTAAAATATTTTGGGACTATTTATTGATTGATTGATTGTATGTGTTTTTCTGATAGCAGAAGATGAAGTTCTTAATGCTGGAGCAAAAGTACCTGGAGCTGTTGGAGGATGGATTGCTGATGGAAGCACTGAATTGTCTGCGTAACCAGGTGACACCACTCAAGTACAACGTGGAACAGGTCCATCGGCTCAGCACGTAAGTCTACTCATTACAGTTGCATGTACCTGACATTATCCGCTACAGCTAACTTTCTAATTTTTATGCCCACAAGCACTGTCATTGTTGGGTGAACTTGGGATTTACTTTGTACACCTATGATAAATCTAATTAAATAAAATTCCTCTGATTAATTTATTGAGTTTCTCAGTCATCTATTTATTGTTTAGAATCTAATGATGTCCATGACATCTGCTTAGGGTGAGAAGCGGGTAGTTAAATCATCATTTGATTGATTGATCTGCTGCTTGACTCATTGTCTGCTTAAGACGTCCTTGACTCGCCTTTGTGTGAGGAACTGGTCGTTAAATCATCATTTGATTGATTGATGTAAGGTATTGCAGGCCTAACAGCACTAACATGTTTTCTACGTTTATGCATCCTGTTGTGTATCTCTGCATATGAGTTGTTTTCCATATCATTTGTGTGCTATTTCCTTATATTTAATATAAACTTGACTTTTAATTTTAAGCTGTGACTCGAATTTGGACGAGTCTGTCACTCACGTCCTACATATTAGGAAGCCATGCATAGATCTGCGAAAATCACCGTTGGATGAAAAGGTTACTAAACTTTATTCTTGTTGTTGTGCAGATACCTCATGTGCAGCACTGCAGAAGATCTACGTACTGCTGCAAAGTGGACCGGCAAGGGTCCATCTTCTAGAATCACCCTTCTTGAACAGCTTCAGGGTAATGTTTTCTTATGTTTCTCTTAAATATATAGGGTGAGGCATAAAAAGTGGATCTCAAAATAGTTTATCTTAATATATTTTTGATATTATCCACTTAGACCAAATAGTCTATTATTAGGAAAACACTTTATGGGGCCACTTTTTTATGCTTCACCTTATATACATGTATGGTATTATTTACCAATGAACTTTTTGTGTTTACATTCGGTTTGAAATACAAGATCAACTTCATTTTATTATCAGATGACGCTGTCAGCAATGTGAAATGTGCATATCCATTCTTAGAATCATTTAATATAAAATACCAGTCATCCATAGCCATCTCATATAACTCTACAGTAATTTACAAAGATATCGATAAAGACTTAATCGTTATTTCTTCATATTAATTATTACAGCAAACCCTACAGCCTGCAGGTACTATATAAACACGACATCATAACTTAATGGCGCTCGATGTTGTCATGGACTCTAATTTTTGTTTCAGTGTTCCTACCGACTAATGTGATGATCCCACAGAGGAGACTGCAGGAGTTGCTGCAGCAGGCTCTACTGATGCAGACCCAGCAGTGCCACTATCATAACTTCACCGCACCGCTCACACTAGATAATGTCTCTCTACTCACCAATCACGTCTGCAGCAAGTACGTTGTTATAGCTTATGTCAATGCTACCTGATGTCGTTTTTCACGTCGGGTTTCATAGATTCACAGTTCATCTCAGACCTCACCCATCACTGATATAGCCACTACACTGCGAATTTGCTGTTAAATTGGCTTTAGATTTTTTCTATCTTATTAGATTTGATTTATAATTGAAGAAAATCTTCTCAGATACTATTAATATTCTTGTTAAGAAAGAGTCGACAATTTCTTTAGGCTCTCTGTTCAACATTGTATCATTCAGTGCCGGTTATAAGGGGGAGGGGGCTTAGCCCCCAAAACCTGTCAGTTAGCCCATCAGATTTTTGAGGGGCTATGGAGGACTAAAATTGCTGCATATTTTGATAGTTATAGATTAGTTCGAATGTAGAATAATAACGTTTTCACACCCGTTTTATTCGCTAAACATTAAAGCCACATAAATGTCTTCGCAATACTAAACTTTACCGCTCCGTCATCATTACCTATTAACTTTACCTTTTTTTAAAAAATGTAAATTACAAGCTATTCTACTAACTCTGTGCTACTTGATTGTTGATTAGGGATCAGTTCCCGTGTGTGACTACTCAGGTGCTCACAGATCACACGGACGAGGTGCTGTATTGCAAGTTCTCTCCAGATGGTACCATGCTGGCCACCGGCTCTAAGGACGGCACCGTCAGCGTCTATGATGTAGATAAGGTTCGTACAGTGTCTTCATAAGGTATTATGATTCTCTCTCTCTTTCTCTCTTTCTCTCTCTCTCTCTCTCTCTCTCTCTCTTTCTCTCTGGCACACACTATCTCTTAGTGCACTGCCTATTTGCAGGTCCATCGATTTCTCCTTATACGTCCTCAGTGACTGCATTAGTTGGCTTTACTACCCTAAAGTTCTGTCAGTGACGAGCGAGCAAGTCAGGAAGTTATTCATATTTATAACGTTCCTGATATCATCTTCGGGTGAGGAACTGGACATTAAATCCTCATTGATTGATTGATTGATAATTCTTTTAATGTAGCTTAGGCAATCTAACTAGTGCAGAAATTGGCTTATCTAATGAATGTACTTTTAAATTTTACAATTGTTAAATTTTAGTGTCTAGGCACCAATCAATGTCGCCTTAAGAAATAACTTTTTTTAAAGATAAATAAATATCTTGATAAATACATGTATAATAGTATATTATGCTACCCTTATCCATAATTATTCTGTATTTGATGTATAACAGATAATTCATTGAATCGGTTTTTAGTGATACATGATGTTTTGGCGTCACTGACTTCACCCCTGGATGAGGAAATGGACGTTAAACCGTTGCTATTATTTTTATCAACAGAAAACGCACAAGCTGACACAGCGTAAGCAATACACACGGCACAGGAACGGGGTGGCGTACCTGGCGTGGAGTCCTGACAGTCAGTATATCATAGCCTGTGGTCCACCGGAGACCAACGAGATCATCATCTGGAATATTGTCGTAAGCCTTGATAACCACTTTTATATAGTAGCTAATAACTATGCAATTCAGTCAATATGAGTTTAGGGCCCGTTTCATCTTACAACGATATCGGGGACTATACAATGGGGGTCATTTCTTCATGTGCAGGCTATATCAGTCCTGGCTTATCACACTCACAGCCTGTTGTCTGCCAACGACCAATGAGATCATCATCTGAAATTTTTTCGTAATTTATTATTAAACATTTAAATAAATAATAATAATGTTTGAGAATATTTCCGTAAGTTCTTGAAAATTATACAGAACAATATCAATAATGATTGATTGATTTCAGTAATTGATTCATTAATTGATTGGTTGATTGATTGGTTGATTGATTGATTGATATAGACTGGGGAGCAACACTTAAAGATGAATCAGACCACAGATGACAGCCTAACGACAGCCGCCTGGCATAGTGATAGTGCCAGGTTTGTAGCCGCCGGTATCAGGGGTCAGTTCTTCCAATGTGTAAGTATTCTTCTTCTTCAGGTGTCTGGCTCGATCCAATCGTTGACGTTCATGGTTTGCCAAAGGTTTCTTTCTCTCACGGATCTGATCATTTCTACTTCTTCGTCTTTCATTCAATCACTAAGATCTAACTCTTTTTATAGGCAATTTTTGTTTTCTCTTGGAACGCTTGCCTTCAATTTTCCCGCTTATGATTATGCTTTCTATTTATTCCTCATAAACAAAAACGTTCATGTGACTGTTCCGCACAGTATTTATTATATTTCTTATTGTTTACATCAGATGTAACACTTTTACATTGGTAAGTATTCGAGCTATCTATATTCATTGCCTGATGTATACATGTGTCTCTATGTATGTTTGTGTATGTGTAACAGAACTTGGATGTAGTAGTAGTAGTAGTAGTAGTAGTAGTTTATTAGCAACTTCTTTGTGACATACACACAAAGTTACAAGCTAGAAATATACATAAAACATGTGTATGTGTGACATTGTGTGTATGTATGTGTGTATGTGTAACAGAACCTGGATGGAGGTATGGTAGAGACCTGGCATGGGGTGCGGGTTCAATGCCTGGCCTGTCTGCCCGATTCTAAGACTGTTATTGGTGCTGACACACACAACAGATTAAGAGCTTATAACTTTGACGATCTCACTGACTTCACATAGTATGATCGTCTACGCTTGTTTTAACGAATACATGTTACGATTGTTTTTAATCTCATCTGTAAAAAATTGTTTATTGACTTAATCAATCAATCAATGAGGATTTAACTTCCGGTTCCTCACCCGAAGGGGAGGTTAGGGACGTCCCAAGCGGGATGTGCAACTACAGACAGCATCCAACCACCAGAACACTCCTGAAAATACACATACCAAAAGAGAATTAGGTTGTAGCCTTATTTAGATTGTAGAACTTTTCTTTATCTAGATTCTATTAGAATTATATAATCATATACTAATATAATTACACTCTCGGTTCACTGTTCAATTGCTCATATTCTTCTTCATAGCTTCTTACTAACTCATTAATTAAAACCAGTGCAGTTTTATATTTTTACTCAGTGTACTAAACAGCGTTGTGGGTTTTTGAAAGACGATTCATTAAGGAAGAAGTTAATCGTGGCGTCGTTACGCTAGATCAACTTGATTGAAAGAGTTGTGACAGTAAACCGCATTGAACCTTTGCAGAGCAATTGAAAAAGATAAGATGTCTTCGCTGATCCCGGTATGCAGCGCAATCTGTCTGTTGATGCTATTAGTGAAGTCATCTCCATCGGGGTACTCAATCACAGCATTCACTATTGTGTAAGTATGTGTAATATTGTGTATGTATCTGTGTGTGTAGCTTCAAAGATGATCACTCTATCATGTCATTCACTATGTGTATGTATGTGTATGTATCTGTGTGTGTAGCTTCAAAGAGGATCAGTCTATCATGTCATTCACTATGTGTATGTATGTGTATGTATCTGTGTGTGTAGCTTCAAAGAGGATCACTCTATCATGTCATTCACTATGTGTATGTATGTGTATGTATGTATATGTATCTGTGTTGTAGCTTCAAAGAGGATCACTCTATCATGTCATTCACACTCAATAAAGCTGGTGATCAGGTTCTACTCAACGTCGCATCTCAGGTCCTCTCTCTCTCTCTCTCTCTCACTCTCGCTCTCTCTGCCTCCCCCCCCTCTCTCTCTCTAAATCTCTCTCTTCTCTTCTCCCCTACTTCCAGCAATAGAATATAATTTTCTACTCCCAGAATGGAAAAATTTAAATAAAACTTCGGCAGTTTACTCCACTGATGATTTTGGACTAGACTGATGTACTAAGCCCAGCAGATTGCCCTAATATGCCCTGGATACTATGCCCTGGATCGCCCCTTGACCACTGCTATTTATCATTAGCTCCATCGTTAGATAATCACTCAACTTGTTACCCGATTTCTTCCACCCACATGTTTTAACTGGTATTTCTTCTGGATTATTCTGCTCACGACATATGTAGCTCTTTTTATGATTTTTTAAAGAAGAATAATATTGTAATAGTTTGCATACTGGTTTGTGTTTTTATTTTTGTTTTTCATACTCTTTCTTATTTTACCCATAATTGTGCGCAATTTAAAACAATAATAAACATTATATAGTGAAATTATCCTCTGTTGGGTCCGGGATATTTGAGAATAGTCCAACCGATAACTGCACATGTTTCATAAGAGCCGACTAATGCAGATACTGAGGAAGGCAATGAAAAACACTTCAGAAACCTATATTTTACTTGAACAAAGTCATCATTTTACATGTGTAAAAGCCAAAGCCTTTGTGATGAGAAGGACTTATTGGGTTGGTCGATTTTGCGCTCATTAAAGAGCGAGATAGTTGATTGTGTGTATGATTTTTTCCTTTGACCTGCCACGTGGCAGCGCACTGTATAGATAGATAGTGATATTATCGTCCATGAGATATCTATCACTTTAGTAGCAGCTGTCTGGGTGAATTGACAGTTTATTTAGTTGTTATTAAAGTTATTAAATGGGGCATGTGTTAGTGCCTTTGTGTCTATTTTCTCGTTGAACTTATATCTTGAATATGGCTATTTTGTGATGAAATGTGATAATAATTGAATTTTAAAAAGTAATATTTATGAGACCTGATTAATATTAGTATATTTATCTATTACATTTTAATTGATATGAGCTCATCTTAATTTATCATATGACAGATTTAATTTTTATAGCATATTCTGCAATGAAAGTTAATGTTAATAAGAATTTTTGTAACAACTATTTTAGCTTATAAATAATAATATATTGTTACATTAGGGTGTTCACCTGTGGGACCTGACGAGCAGGAGTCTGATAAGAAAGTTCCACGGTATAACTCAGGGTTTCTTCATGATCTATTCCTGCTTCGGTGGCGTCAACCAGAGCTTTGTGGCTAGCGGCAGTGAAGGTTAGTTGTAGTTGTTGTTGTTGTTGTAGTTGCATTTATTTTCTCTGATTCCCTTTGATGCTGTATTTAACAGAGATAATGCTGAATGATAAGCGTTCAGTTAATAGGCCTACATGTAGTAGTTATAATAATAATACTTTTATTTTCTCACATAAAAAACCTTGAAGAGTATTAACCTCGTGCCTGAATGATAATTGAGATTTAGCCTAAAGCTTTATTTGCCAAATTTTATTGATTTAATTGATTGTATATTAATTCACTATGCTGACTAGAACTGCTTGTTGATTGATTGATAGATTGATTGATTGATTGAGTAATTGATTGATTGATTGTGAATAGATCAGAAGGTGTATATCTGGCACATGAACAGAGAGACTCTTATAGCCCAGCTAGAGGGCCACACTAGGACCGTTAACTGTGTTGACTGGAATCCATGATTGATTGATTGATTGATTGATTGATTGATTGTGAACAGATCAGAAGGTATATATCTGGCACATGAACAGAGAGACCCCTATAGCTCAGCTAGAGGGCCACACTAGAACTGTTAACTGTGTTGATTGGAACCCTGTCCTACACGGCATGCTCGCCTCTGCCTCTGATGACAATACTGTGAGGGTGTGGGGTCCAGCCCCCCGTGAGGGCTCTGAAAGGGGGGCTGTGTCCGAACCTACCCCCTCATCCTCCGTCCAAGGTTTGGTAATGCATTGATTAAAATTTAATTGGCATTTGTAAATTATTTCCATCAATCAATGCAAATTTTACGTCCATTTCATCATCTGACGACGATATCAGGGACACATTTAAGACTTCATAAAAGTCTCTGACATTATCTCTTTATGAGGAAACGGACGTTGAACTTTTTTATTTTTAACAATTTTAATTTAATTTTATTATTTATTTATTTTATTTTATTATTAAATTATTTGTTTAAATTTGTTTATGCCCTGGGTGGTAAGTGAATCTGGGCGTAAAATAAGATAAAATAGATTCTAATATGTTAAAAAAGAAGTATAGATGAAATATAGCAGTTAAAATAAATCTCCTGATCTTTGGAATGCCATGTCTGGGAACGTGCCGCGAAAACAGCATTGTAGCGTTGCAGCAGCGCTACATCTATGAAGTCTGTGCCTTCACTATTGACGGGGCCCAGGGTCTCAAAAACTATGGGATAAAATGTGTAACGAGTCATTGTTTCTGAGCTAGACATGCTGATGTTACTTGTTGCAAGGCATTCCAAAGATCAGGATATTATTATTATTAAACATAATCGTATTTTCTAACTCTAACACAGCAGTGGGCTTATTAGTATACTAATACATTCATATTATGATTTCATGACGCCAGAGTTTATACTTGGAATTTAGAAATATTGCAAGTGATATACAATAATACACGTAACCAGAGTATACATGTATAATTTACAATTGGATTATTATTTATGGAAATAAATGACTCGGCAGGGAGGTGTTTACTGTAGTCGTAGGCATATTAATCTATTTTTGGGTGGAATATTAACTTTGAACTATATGTACATCTATATAGTTTGTTTGATTCAAGTGATACGATGATTCAAAGATCAACTAAAAGTCTCATCATTAAAATCAATGCATCTTGTATGTTGTTTTAGATACATTAATTTATGAATACTCTCCCATTACTAGTTAATATATATATTATATCTTAATTTTATACAATGTATTTTATTTCTATTTCAGTGAAAACGATGAGTTCTTGTGAATCAGTGGAAGACATATCAGCTGTCTAACTCATTCAGCATGCACCTTATGAAACTTCACTCTTTCTGTTCAATAATTATTAATTATTTCTAGTAAAAGCAGAAATTTGGGGCCTACCCATCAACTTGTAAACATATAGGTAATAATGACTAACTTATCGTCATTCTGTAAGCTCTAAATGTGAAAATAATTTTTTTATTTTGTAAAAAAGATTATGCCATTATTTTTATTGCCATTGTTTTATTTTTTAATCTCCCCTCCAGAAATTCACCTCTCCTCTATGAAAATAAGTCTGAATTTTCAGTTGATAGATAGTATAATTGTCGCATAAGTAGAAGGCTGCAGTTTCTAAACCAGGCTATTTCCTTCAATAATTAATTTGTAGATATTAATTATTCTTTATATTCATATGAGTTGAAAAATGAATTTTTAATCATTGCTCACTACCTTTTCGATTAGGAAACGGTCATTAGATTCTTATGTATTACTTTCTTATTATTATTCCTGGTACATTAGGCATTACTCTTTCCAATTTGGAGCAGAATTTAAATAAATTACTTTCTTCTATTGTAATATCTGACGCATAACAGTTAAGCACTTAGCTTATAAGTATGCAAACAACGCATATCTTGCATGGATGAAGAATCTACACATAATACATTCATATAGCCTACATGTATAGCAATCTGTTCTATACAAATGGCTGGCCATCTTAATAAATAACATTAATAGTAAATAAATAATTAAATAGTAGGCATAAATTCCTGCGCTCATTCTTTAGTTTCTCTTTTTAGTGAGCAATCCTCCAACTCTATAAAAGTGATTTTTGCAACTAAAGTTTTATTATCCTTTTATGAGATTTTAATTATGAACTTTTCACTTGTTCTCTGCTATGCACTTTATTTAGGCCTATTGTAAAGTGCTGATGATTGATCGTGGCCGATATTTACACATACAATATTATTGACTGTTGCCATACAACTTATATCAAGGACAATCGAAACAGCTTGTTCGTTATGCTTGTACCGTTTGTATGTTATGGAGTGAGTGTTATGAACATGTGCGATTTATGTGTGCGTGTGTGTTGGGGTATGGAGCAAATATATATTTTCAGGGACGGCGCCAGGCCGGGGCAAGCCCGGGCATCTGTCCCCAGTAAAAAATATCTCTGCCTTGTGTTTGCCACGTCTCGCAGAATGATTATTATTACTAAGATCCCTTTTTTACGGAATTTAGACGATATTTAACGCAATCAATCAATGAGGATTTAACGTCCGGTTCCTCACCCGAAGGCGATGTCAGGGACGTCCCAAGCGGGATGTGCA
>JAQFZF010002077.1:0-12932 GCA_034695365.1 Enchytraeus norvegicus
CCCCCACAACTTTGTCATTACATTTTAGCTATTTTTCGCAGCATCAAGAATTTATGAAAGATGCCTTATAAAAACTGAAATGTGGAATTTAGTAGTAATAATGGTTATTAGAAATTTCATTACGACAAAAGCAAAATGTTACAAGCTAATGGATGGTAGCAATAGTCACACAAAATACATATTAATACCAGGTAGGCCTATTTAAATTTGGCTTTTGGTGCATCACTAGGCTACATCATATGGTAACTTTTTTAATTCAGAGGAGGGGATAGAAACAGATTAGATTCACCGCATGCAAAAATAGTCACAACGTATCAGCAAAGGTGAGAGGAAATCCGCTACGGCTGAAAGTGGGCAATGGGCATGTCCCATCACAACTTTTGCAACTTTTGCTCTCAGTCCTTGTTTTTATGTGGCTGTGATCACATGAAAGTATAAGGCATGTATTTGTCTCCATTGGCGACGACTACTCACTCATATATGCGTTTAATTTCTCCATATTAACATTAATATTTGCACACGATACTTGGATATACATTTTATTTGAGTCGCAAATGTATCGATGTTTGTTATGAATTATATAATATATTTGCTAGACATGTATATGCCGTGTTGGATCCGGCAAAAATTAGAATAGACCAACAGAAGCTGCACGTATTTCTTAGAAGTCGAGTCCGACTAACGCAGTCACCGGTTAAGGTGATGCCTCAGAAAGCAAAATTATTTCCAAGAATATATGGCATTCAAACTCTACAGTTATACGTCTATATGTCATGTACCTGCCATTATTCAGCGCACGGAGAGAGAGAGAGAGAGAGAGAGAGAGAGAGAGAGAGAGAGAGAAAGAGAGAGAGAGAGAGATATGTAACTATATAAATTGTACATGCATAATATACGCTAGCTATTGGTGGCAAAGACCGAGCTCGTTTTTAGGTTTCAGCTAATAGTAATAGTAACTGAAAAGCTGACTAACTGTAACTGAAAAGTGCTAACTGAAATAACACTGTTTGTGGATATGATGAAAAGCTGAGGATAGGGAGGTTTGGAAAAGTTATATATGCTATGGGCCTGCCAAGCCATTAGGCAGTACAGAGAGAGAGAGAGAGAGAGAGAGAGAGATTGTAACGGCAATAATAATTATAACTCCACTGGTATCCTAGTAACGAGGTATAGTATCCAAGAAGAAAAATCCTGGAGGTTTGTATTTTGCAGAAGATTGTTTTGATTTTCTTTCATCTTTAGGTATCTTCTGCCAGACCTATCATGTAACAGGAGCCTCCATAAACATAACAAGGGCTTCCTGTCAGTGCTTTCATGTGATATATGACTCTACAAATTTTATCCCAAAGGGAAATAAATAATATCTATCGGTTCAACCGATGTGACAGTGATAGCACATCGGTTAAGTGTTCGACTCTAGTTTCTGGCGTTCACCTGGGTTTGATCTCAGGACTCCTCAGTCACTTCCTTTAAAGCTAACTACTCTAACCACTGCACTACAAAGCAACCTTACTATCTCAGAATGAAAAAAAATCTACAATCGTACTCCACTAATTGTCGAATGCTATCAACTTTGTTGCAGCATAATGAGTGAAATACAATAGACTACAATACAATGCAGACGATGATTTTACAATGCCTCCATATTCTAGGCATCTCAGAGGCACTTTTTGGACGAATGAAGGGCATAGTAGTCCAGCTTGACATAAGCCACACACGATTTGGCAAGGCTGGCTGTAATTTGAGCAACCAATTGATCGTGTAAGTTATGGCCCCGACTACTCTGCCCTTCACTGCGTTTGTCAACTATTGCGAAACACATGCAGTTGTCGATTGGTCTATTCTCAAGTGATCCGGACCAAACACGGACTACACCACTAAGCTTTAGACCGCCTAGCTTGTAGTGTAGAAGAGGAAATAATTTAGAGAAACTCTTTCTCAAGTATGATGTTTATCTCACAGTTATTATAATGGCTGGTTAGAGAAGAGTAACAGAGAGTTATTTACTGCCAAGGTTATATAACCAAGCTCTTCAACTGCTACATTATATTGCATTGAGATTGTATGTGGCCAGCTGTTTTCCTCCAGCACATGCCTAAGTCAATGTATGCCTAGATATATGTGTGTGGGCTGCACAATACTCTATTACCGGGCGGATAGAGTAGTTGGTAACACGCTTGATCGCTATGCTGGATGTCACGGGTTCGAGTCCTAGCCGGGTCCGTCTCTGACAGTGTCCTTTAATAAGGAAGCAGACGTTAGATTTAGCTTTGCAATACCTTAGTAAGCTTACATCTCAATAATGCAATAGAGTACAATGGTAAGTTAGCGTTTGCTCCCTCACTCGAAGGCGATATCAGAGACGACGCAGGCTGGAATAAATAACCACAAGATGCAAAATATAATGAGGATTTAAAGTCTATTTCATCACACGAAAGCGGTGGCAGGGACGTCTAGAACACAAAACGTTACAATACAATATGAGTCTAACGTTCGTTTCATCATCTGACGACGATATCAGAGACGTCTACAACGTAGTAGTAGTTTTATTATTAGCAACTTCATTGTGACATACGTACAACGTTACAAACTAGAAATACACAATAGATACAAAACAATGACAATAGATCCTAAATTAGAAGCAGATAGAGTTTGAGTCTTTCTAGAATGAAGCTTAGTACAATGGTATGCATACATACGTTTACATACATATAATAATAATAATAAAGGTTTGGCGTCAATTCCATTATCTAAGGATGATGTCAGGATCGACAACGGTATAATAGTAATAATAAAATGTTTCACGTCCGTTTCCTCATCCAGAGATGATGTCAGTTACGTCATAGGGCTAGGTATGTAGTGTAATCTTACCGCACTGGAATGTAGCACCATCTTGAATTTCTCAAAGTACATCCAGAGCTTGGCCTTCTCGGGACTCAGATCGTGGAAGTAGTTACGAGCTGTAAAGCCGAAAGAATGAAATTCACCTTCGGGGGTCAGCAATAAAGTTGTGGGAATCTTTAAATCTAGGGCTCCTGGGTCCCCTCCCTCCCATTGCCTCATTATATGTAACCCCTCCCCTTTATCGGCAGTGAATCGAAAGGCATATCCACTGTATGTCGTGCCAAAATCTATGGCCACCACAACAAAGTGACGATTTATGGATTTGTTGGTATCTGTGGTTGGTATTGGATCAACTGCGACTTGTTCTTGGTCTCTCCTTATTAGAATAAATTGATTTTTCTCATCTCCACGAAGTCTCGGAGGGACCGCGAGAGTCGGCTTTGCACTGGTTTTGGTTAGAGTCTCAGAGAACTTAATTGGTTTTCCAAAGGATTGTCGCCCGAAGCAGCTTATTACTGGTTCCTCTTCATCCTGGTGGGGTGGTTTTGAGGAGGAAGGTGAGGTTAATGGCTTGCCAGCGTCAGGCTTAGTGATGTAGGTGATTCTAGTGGGAGAGGCTGAAGAGTCATAGAGTGTGCCAGATTGGATCAGAGGAACCAATATCTTGAGCACCTCAACAGTGGGCTCCTCTTCAACCTTAGGTTGTTCGACTTCAGCTTTGACGGGAACATCAGTAGCAATGAAGGATTTAGGATAGGAATCTCTACTAATGTCTGTTATTGTGGCTTCTTTTGGATGTTGCTTAATATCAAGATTGACGATCGGCTGTTTGATGTCAACTTCATTCTTTATATTTTCAGATGTTGCGATAATCTTTAAAGGAAGTTCTTTAGGAGTGGCTTCAATGATAACCGTATGTGAGCTTCGACCAAAATCATCAACTTCTGGTTTAATCTCAACCTTTGTTGTAACAGCAGGTAATTCTGGCTTGAATATTTCTGGTGAAGTAGTAGGTAATATGATGGCATCAGTTCTAGTATCGTCTTTATTTGTGCTGCCTTCAACTAGTGTCTCTTCTGAGCTGGACATCTCTGGGATATCAGTAGAGACTTCTGAGTCAACACTTGAAGTTGGTTCAAGTACTGAACTGTTTACAATGGGTTGCTTTGTGGTCTCAGATGCACTGCTGACTGGAATTTTTCCAATGCTGATTTTTCCAGGGCTAACATCAATTGATCCTTCGGGAACGTTTTGATTAATAGGTTCCGGAGAGTCGTCAATGTCCTCCAGTTTAGGAGTAAGTTCTTTGTCTGTCTTGCGAAAATAAATGAACATTGTAGAATCGATGACGTCCGAGGGAGCTGCACCAACATAAATGCTTCTTTCGATATTATCACTGCCTTCATGTATTCCTTTACCAGTTGGCATGACAAAATCCATCTCAATTTTTGGCTTGATTGGCAGCTTTTTTTGATCATATTCGTCGTGAACGACAATGGCAGGAATTTGTATTTCCTTTAGGGGACTTTCCCCCTCTCTTCTATCATTGTCATCCTGAAGAATAACCGTTGGTGTGTCAACAACCTTTTTCAGAGGCTCTGCTGCTTTTTCCAACACCACAGCAGTTATTTTTGAATTTTGAATTGCTTCAGGCTGTACAATATCACCTGCAATATTTATTAATTCCACAGGATCCAGAGCTACGCCTATATCTGAAAAATCACCCTGAAGGCTTATATCAAACTTAGGTTCAACTTTCATTGGGATAATTTTTGTTTCCTGCCGAAAAGTCGGCGGTGTTTCAACTTCTCTCTGAGGTTCTTTCAGGGGAGACGGGGGTGCAATGGTGCCTAGTTGAATCAGCGGTACCAAGATCTTGAGAACTTCCACAGTTTGCTCTTCTGCTGCCGCAGGCTGTGTAATTCCAGGTTTAGCAGTAACATCAATTATAACTGCAGGCATTGGATCGGCAATTTTAATATGTTTTTCAATTGTAGTAGATTTTATAACTGGTGCCTTGATGTCATATTCAGTTTCAATCTTAATATCCGAAGGCTTATCGATATTCTTCTCAGTTTGTTTTTTCGTTTTTAAAGATATATTGAGACCCTTTTGAGTTTGCTTCTTAATTGGCACAGGTTTCTTATCTTCGTTTGTAGATATATCCTTATCATGTTCCACTGTCTTCTTATCTTTCTCATTTTTAGAGACATCATATATAACGGTATAAGTAACCTGCAGAGATTCTGGCCTTTTGTTTTCAAGTTCAGTCTTAAGCTCTGGCTTGTCTTTCTCAAGTTCATGTTTCTCTTTCTTAACAGATGGTTTGCTAGAGGTTTGAACAACGGCCGTTGTCTCAGGGGTTGGTTGTGTAACCCTAAAGAATGTTTCAGGGCCTTGTAGTATCAGATTAACGTCCTCTCCCTCTTTGATCTTACGAGTTTCCGTTTCCCCACTTGCACCAGCATTGGGTGTCTCAATGTTCAACTTTAGTTGATCTTTCTTGTTAACAATCTTGGGTAGACTATAGTCGACTACATAAGTTACGGTTGTCTGTTGCTTATCGTCTGATTCTTTAGCTACGGATTTTGTTACTTCAATTGTTGGTATCTCCACGGATATATCTTCAGCTTTAATCGTAATCTCTTCAATCGGTACAATATCTATGTCAATCACATCATCTTTAGTCATTCCTTTACCCTTACTGACTATTGGTTTTCCAACTTTAGCAATTGGCATATTATACTTAACAACAAAAGTCAAGCTTTGCGGTTCCTCTGGATCTGCCTTGGTAGATTTATCTTTTCCTTTGTATTTAGACTTAACACTAATATTTCCAGGCACTGCCGCTGTTGCTTCAATGCTTGGCTTCGACAGTGTTTCATCAATCACGACTTCTTTCTGGATTCTGATATCTGGTTTTATCTTCTTTTTCTTCAACGATGGTATGGCTGCATCTGACGTCTTGTTAATAATCTTGCTTGGCTTTCCAATTGGTAGATCATATTTGATTACAAAGGTGACTGACTCTGGTTCATTGGATAAATCTGGCTTATCATGTGATGATCTTATTGACGTATCAGGTGATTCGATTGTTCCAGTAGCCTTAATCTTGGGGTCTTTTTTATTAGCTTTCTTTTTGCCTTTTCCATTCTTAGGATCACTGGCATCAAATTCAGTACTTTCATCGACAGGACCGTAGTTAACTTTATAAGTGACAGTACTTGGCGGTACGACAACAGATGCCGCCTTCATCTCTACACCTGAATCAGCTTCTACTTCCGATATTCCTTCTTTCTTCGGTTCTTTAGATTTTCCTTTCTTCGACGCAGTAGTTTTAGCCGCTTGCATTTTCAAGTCCCACTCTTTAAAGGCCTTCGGCGCGTCGTACTTTATTTTATACGTGACGCTTTGAGGAGCCTCTTCACCTTTTACATTCGGCGAGACATTAATGCTAACAACTGGTATCGAACTCTCAGAAACTGTTACGACTTTACCTAAAAGGTTTATTTCATAATTATTGCCTTGACTTTCTGGTGTTTCTGGTTCCTCCATTATTCCTGGCATTATAACTCTACCTGGAACTCTGGCAACTTCATCAATATCTGTTTCTAAATATGCACGCCTCTCTGATAAATTCTCGTCATGAATCGAGAAATCTGCTTTCACAGCCAAACCCGCATCGACAGACCACGATGGAATGTCAAGTTCCACCGGAGCGATATCAACATCATATTTGGCATTCATCTCAGGTCTGTACATCGTTTCCTCATCTTGTACTTCCAGAGGAGGTCTCTCAAAGTCTATCTCATATCTCGCATTCACAACTGGTTGTGATATCTCAACAACCGGTTCAGCCACAAATCTGGTTCTAACCAGTTCAGGTGACGGCGTGTCATAGCGCACAACATACGTAGCGCCTGGGATCCCAACCTCGGCTTTCATTCTTTCAACTTCCTGTTCATCTCCTATGTTTATCTCTGGAATAGCCGACAGTGATGTTTTGAAGGTAGCTTTTTCTTCCAACCTGAACTGATGCTGAAGTTCTCCTTCAACATTTATCTTTGGTACTTTTCCCTTTCCACTGGGTTTCTTAAGTTTTATTCCAGAAGGTTTCTTTAGCTTTAAGTTGAACATTTTCTTTGGAGTAGGTCGGTCATAGTTCACAATGAATATCATCGTAGGTTCCTTGACCGAGACCTCTTCTGGAATCTTCTCTCGAAATGATTTTGAAGCTGTTGGAGAAGCAATCGGTAGATCATAATAGTCTCTGATGTCATAACTGAGTAGATTTATACTGGCTTGCCCTTGCGGCTCATTAACCGGTTTCTTAAGATCTGTAACCAATTTCTTCTTTCCCGGTTTTGGCTTTTTTATCTTGACATCCCATTGTTTAAATGTATTTGGGGCACCGCATTCCACCAGGTAAGTCACAGAAGTTGGGGCCTCATCTTTAATATCTCGCGGTTTGGAAGCTGGAGAAGACGAAGGAGAGATTTTACCAAATCTAATTCCAGGTGATCCAGCATCGTGACGAGGTTGTTTGAGACTAACAGTAGCAGGTGGTGATTTAGCCGGTTTCCTCATTTCAGTTACCGGCGACCTCTGGCCAGGCTTTGATTTCTTAACCTTCACATCCCATTGTTTGTATGGAGCAAGCCCAGCGTGATCAGTTACAAAGGTAACACAGGTTGGGATCGATTTTTTGGGTGCTGCAATACTAGCAAGATTGATATGGAGTTGGTATGGATCCAACTCCATACCAACTGGTTGGGCAATTGTTACCTTCTTTGATTTTCCTTCTAGTAGTTTCTTTGGCTTTATACTCCACTGTCTGTTGGTGTAAGGACGATCAAAATTAACCTGGTAGACTACAATCTGAGGTGACTTGTCGGAGATCTTCCTCGTCTCAGGTGATTTACCAGTTCCTTCTTTCACTGGAGATAATTTGGGAGAAGCTCCAAATCTTGGCAACTTATCCGATCCTGTTTTGATAAGGGAAACTTTAGGTGATGATTCAAGCTTTGGCTCAATTCTTGCTGCTGCAAATGGTGTGTGTGGAACAGATGCCTCTGCAGACGGCCTTTTAATCTTCAAATCCCAATTGCGCTTGCTTTCTGAAGAACCATAGTTGACTTCATATGTTATTGATACTGGTTTCTCAAGAAGTGTTGCACCTGAAATAGATGGCTCGGAACCATATCCTGACGGCTTCAAAGGTGATGTGTCCACAACAAGTGGCTCTGGGCGATATCCTGGATAATCTTCAATATTGGATTTTGACACAGGTATTTTACCTGCTTTGGCTGACTTTCCCAGTAGCTTCAGCTTTAACGCCTTTGCTGGTTTTGGTAATTCATATGTTATGTGATAAGTTACGGACTGAGGTGGAACGCCGGAATTTGAAGGTTTAATTGCTGCACCTGATACTGAACAAAATTGTGGACTTGCGGTTCGTTGATGTAATACGAAGTCCATTCCACCTGATCCAAATTCCGGTGACGTGAAATCAAATCTGTCTGCAAACTCCACAGTAGGTAATGCCAAATCTAGTTCTACATTTCTATCCTGAAATCCAAACGGCGGAGTCATAATCCCCAGTTCTTCGTGAGGTTGCTCATACCTCACTTCATAAGTGACATCTGCCTGTGGTAGGCGAACAGTTGAAATGTCAGAACGAAGCTCTAACCGTCTAACTTCTGGACTTTCAGAGAGTATCATACCGAAATTCGAATCTGGGACTTCTGAGAGTATCATTCTTGAATCAAAATCTGGGATATCTGCATGTACCATTCTTGCATCAAAATCTGGAATTTCTGCACGTGCCATTCTTGTATCAAAATCTGGGATTTCTGCTTGCACCAGTCTTGCATCAAAATCTGTGATTTGGGCACATGTCATGGTTGCATCAAAATCTTGGATGTCTGCTAGTAGGCCTGCCATTCTTGTATCTGAATCAGTTTCAGCATACATGCGGTTAGAGTCAGAGACAAACCTTTGCAAGGGTACAGGGGCTGCTGGAAGAACTATAGGTCGTTCCAAGTCCGCTTCATAGTGAAGGCTATCCAATCTCGAATCTAAATTATTTCTCATCAAAGGGCTGTCGAATTCTAAATCCATACCAACGTCACTTGGTATCATCTTTGATGTGGCTTCTAATCTTGGATCTAAATTCTTCCTTATTAGAGGTCTGTCTAGTTTTAAATCCATGTCGACGTCGCTTGAAGGCATCTTGACCGGTATCGTTCTAGGAGAAGGTAGGTCATACGTTACGTGGTATGTCACAGATTGAGGTGTCGGCACAGGTCTTATATCAGGACGAGTCTTTTTAGGGAATTTGAGCTTGAACTTAGGGGACGTCTTTACACCTGGCTTTCTCTTTACAGCTGCCTCCTTTTGAGATTTGCGTACTTTTATACTCCAAGGCTTTACTGGTTTCGGTTGATCGTAATTTACTGTGTAAGATATAGATTGAGCAGGAGCTGCTGGTACAAATGGTTTAGTTTGAGCATTAATTCCAACAGATAGTGGAGACATGTCGGATCTGTATGATGGTGAAAATTCCATCTCAGCTGATGCTTTAGTGCTTGAGGCCTGAAAATCTATGGGCGTTGCCTGTACAAAATCCAGATTATTGGTATTTGGAAATGCATCTAAGTTATAATTGACTTGCCCTGGGATTTGTATCCGCGGTGATCTAACATCGAATGCAGAGTTAAACGGCTCAGGTCTAAGCGCCAAGTCTCCTCTAATCTGATGAGGGTCCAGAGAATAATTTCTTGAAAAATCAGGTACCTTGGAAGCATAGATATCAACTTTTGGACTATCAAAGTTATATTTACCAGCTATTTCAGGAACAATCGGCGATTTAGAATTCAATCTGGGACTATCCACGTGTACTTGATAAGTTGTTGTGGCTTCTGGACTTTTCCAGTTTCTGTTTAGATCTGTATCCATGTTGATATTATACGAAGTTAAATTATCCATTTCTGGTTTGTCGACATTTACTTGATAGGTTGCTTTAGCTTCCGGAACTCTCCAGCTTGTATCCATATCAGTGTCAATGTTTGCATCAAAACCATTGAAAAGATTTATATAGGCTGTATTTCTTCCTTGCAGTAAAGGGTGTTTTGGTAAGACACCTATGTTTTGTGATTCCGTGTTATATGTACCTGTTATTTCTGGTACGATAGGCGATTTGACGTTGAGTTTCGGACTGTCTATGTAGCTTGATTTTTCTTTTGGCACCCTCCAGTTTGTGTCCATATCTGTATCCATGTTGACACCAAAAGAAGGAGTTAATTCGGAGCCGACTGAATTCAGCACAGCCAGTTTTCCGGTGGGACTACTTGGTTGTACTTTCGCATTATATATTCCTGATACCTCTGGCACGAATGGTGATGTTATGCGCATGTTAGGACTATCAACCTTTACTTGATACGGCGTTTTAACATCTGATTTGACCCAGTTGCTTTCTAGATCAGTGTCCATGTTGACATTGAAAGAAGTCAAGGGAGGTATTACTATATCATCGCTTGCATTCAGCAAGGCATATCTAGATACTCCAGTTGGTTGCATTTCTATATTAGCAGGAGAGAAATCAATCTTTAAAGGTCTTGCTTCAACAGTGTCCGGAGCTGCCCACTGCAGATCATCATTTGAAGGTAATATAAGAGGTCGTGCATTACTGGCGTCCCAGTCATCCAATCTCTGAGGCTTCACAAGATCTGCACTCGTCATCGCTGTCCCAATTGGCATTCTAATCGATGACACACCGGAACGTAACTCTAGTTTTGTAGGTTCGATATCCATTTCTCCTTTATACAACTTTCTAACTCCATTAATAACTGGGAGCTCGTCCGAAATAGAGGCCTCAAACGAGGGTTTACTAGCCACTAAACCTGCCGGAAACTCAGGATGTCTAAACGATGGGCTTTCAGGTTTCAGTATCAACTCCCGGACCTCCGGAACTTCAATTGCTTTGTTCAAACGCAACTTTCCCCGTTTTCCAACATTTAATCGGTGACTTAATTTCATTCCACTGGGAAGTTTGGGAATCTTATGAGACACACTAAACGTTATTTCTTGTGGAACCTTCACCTTTCTACCCGGTTTTTGTTTTATAGCTGACGTTTTCTTCCTCAGTCCGAGATTCCATTCTTTTTTATTACTCGGGACACTGTGGCTTACCTGATAAATTATCATAGGAGGCGTTGCCTCTTTAGAAAACTTGATGTCCTTTGGAATGGTGACAGGAAACTCCAGACTTGTGGATTCGGGAATTACATGTACAACAGCGATTTCTGGTGATTTCGCCTGAACAGCATAGGACGGCTGGACTATGTCCATATGATGCTGACCATTTTCCTTTACCAATCCGACATCAATGCTAGTATTATTTACACTCGAAGGACTCGTTGAAATATTGCTGGACAGCTTCGAAATACGTGGCTTTTGTAACTTGATATTAAAATTTTGCTTGATATTAAAACCGATCTTTTGTGGTTGACCTTTGTGGGTCACATTGTATGTTACATTATCACCATCAACAGGTATCTCAACCTGTGTTGCTCGAATACCTGGTAGCTTACGCTTGAAATTAATAACAGGCATTTTCCCAATTTCGCCCAATTTTCCTCGAGCCTTAAATTTTCCACTAACCCCCAGTGGGGTTGTTTTTAACACAGTTTCCAGAACTGGTTCCATGGAGATCTCAATCCTGGGAGTAACTGCTGTAGATAGATCAGTTTGGTTGTTTCCTCCGTTTTGGTCGTTTAGACTTTCAGCCAACTCGAATTCGGTCATGGTAGGTTCATAGGCAGCGTCAAGTCCCACTGATCTTCCATCAGTAGTTAAGGAACCTCCATATGCGCTGTCCTGATAATCTCCTGAAGCATTCGCACCAGCCTCATAATGTATCTGATCATTAAACTGAACGTTCTGTTTGGGTCGGTATCTCTTATCAGGCGAATCAAGCTGACTGTTGAGGACGTCCTGAGCACGAATTTCACGTCGATTTCCAACTGTTTCTGGCAGATTCATGTCATCTCCTTTGTTTCTCGGATACCAATTGCGGATTTTGTGGCCGGTATAGTCGTCGGTCTTTTTGATGCTGCGGCGAAGTGGACGATCATAGGTGACCACGTAGGTCATCGCCACAGGGGCTCGACGTGACCTTCTGCCCTGACCTCGACCTCGCTTTACCCTAGCAGTCTCAACACCGGCTGGGGTCGATCCGACCCGTAGAGGTTCTGAAATAATGCAACAAAGAGAAATAGCTACTATTACTGATGGTACCGTGGGTACTTAATATCAAGTTGCATCTAATCTAGGTTAGTAATTTAAAGAACTAGCTAAAATTTGAATTAACTTTAAACATAGGTCTAACTATCAAAACTTTATGTTGCCAATTAATCCTATATCAATCCTGTGCTCTAGTTTATCAATCATTCAATCAATCAATGAGGATTTAACGTCCGGTTTCTCACCTGAAGGCGATGGAAGGGACGTCCATACTCATAGGTCCATGGCACACATTTACACAACTGAGTATGACCCGCTCATTTAGTTATGGTTTACTATGATAAAAAAATTAGCTTGCTAGCTTTCTTTGTAATAATAATTGTTAATTAACAATACTAGCTTTCTAGTCTTCTAAAGTACTCTCCCTTTACTGATGTAGCCATTAGACCGAGAAACTGGCGTCAATTCGGCTTTTGCTTTATTTTAAATTTACTTTATTTACTTTTTATTTTATATTTTAAATTCACCCTATGATGTCAGTTGTACAACTAATGACCACTATTGACTGACGTTAGCTTACTATAATATAGAGTGGTCTACTTGCATGTCACCCTAGTAGTACTCAACCACAGTCAACTGATATCAGCTAACTATACTAAACATTACAACAGTGTACATTTGATCGACTCCCCCCTCCCCCCCCCCCTCCCTCCTCCCCCCCCCTGCAATGAAGAAAGTTTTCAATGCTTTAATCTACATGGATTATTGGAGTATTGGAATGTTTATTATTATTATTATTATATATATGCAGACTTTGATCTGATGATTACATTTGTGACTGAGAA
>JAQFZF010002078.1:0-12925 GCA_034695365.1 Enchytraeus norvegicus
TACTGATCACGTGACTGCCAGCTGCCCGCCCATTGGTCAGATGCAGGACGAGAGGTCACACTGACCAACGAAAAGCAGTTATGAGTCGCGTGACCCTTGCATTTATATTTAAATTATTACTTTAACTGCCAGCTGAACATAGCTCATTCAAAATCGTTTTCGAATTGTTGTATCATTATTGTTCGACACTAACTTATCGAGAAAGTAAAATATAGAGGAGATGAACCTTCAATAAGAAAGAGAGATTTCTGTATCCCATATACTCAAAAATCTATCAATCAATCAATAAACACTACAGCATCTACGCTTGTCGCCTTTTATGAGCACGTGCAGTTAGGTTATCGGTTCGTCTTAACTATCAAATTTACTGGACTCAATATGGCTACAATTTCCGTCTCTGACAGTATCCTTGGATACGGAAACGGAAGTTAAACTTAGCTTTACAGCTTTACAATAACAATAATAAAGATTTCACGTCCGTTTCCAAGGACGATGTCAGGGACGTCTCAACAATAGTCAAATCAAACAGAGTCACTCAAATGATCGGCAGAAATACGAATTGAAGAGAAAATGAGATCCTAAATGGTGCAGCCCTGTCATTAAAAGACCTTCAGGCGAAATATGTTTTATCTATAATGTGTTATCTAACAGATCATTATGCAACACACCATTATGCAGAATGTGCAGATTGTCGAATCGATCTAAGGAAGTGCAAATATTTATAACAGAAAAAATCTACTTACTTCATAAGAGATCGTTTCAACCCGTCCAGATTTATAGGACGTCTAAATCTATGATGCTGCTGTTGATGTGGTTGCTGCTGACGATGCTGGTAAATCCTCTCAACCAATATAGCATGAGCCATATCGCTCTGTGGCGAGCAAACCGGAGAACGGTCATATCCTTCTTGTCCCGTCTCTTCCTTCAAAACCACCACTGGTTTCTTTGTTGAAGTGCTATTCCTATCCGGGCTTTCCACAGGGAAGCCTTTGCCAAACTCCGATATGACACCACTGGCATTTGTCATGGAATTACTACTGATCGTGACGGAATCCATATCAGGAGAATCCAATGAAGATGAAGGGACTTCCGGAGAATCAAAATTACTGTGGAATGACTGTGGGGATTGATGTTGCTCAGTGGATGGCTCACGAAGAACAGTCTTACCCAGACGATAATTGTACACATAGTTGGTGACTCGAGCTTTTGATATGAATTTATGTCTGAACCTAAACACGTCATCTTCATCAGCTGACCCTCTCTGATCTTCTATGTCTGGAGAACCACTGTCACCACTGCTCTTATCAGCCTTGTATCGCCAGTCACTCTTTGGTACTACTTTCGGAGAATATTGTTGCCTAGAATTCGTTGGTAGAACTCCGGAGAAAGTCTTTGATCTTTTCACAACATCTCGGCCCGTGGAATCTCTATTCCTGAATCCGAGCATGTATTGGAGAAGCAGTTGTCCAGCGGCGTCGTTGGAATATCCAATTTCCTCGGACACCTTTCGGTTCATCAGCCATCTACGTCGGCGGTTAGACTGATCCATATATGAGGGCATGGAGGCATCTGAGGTAGAACTATTGTCAGGGGATAAAGAAGTCGCTGTGTGGGCTTCTGCAGGTTCATTAAAAGAAGACTGCTCTCCTGCCACTGCAGCTTTATCATGTTCTTCTTCATTTGACGCTGCAGCAAGAATGTGATCTTTAACACTCGAAATTGGAGCTGTTTCATGATCATTCAAATTTGTCACTTCTAATTTTGTATGAACTTTAGAGGTTGGCACTTTACTATCTGTACGATCGTCCATGTTCGTAGCTTTAGACCGCAAATATTCATCAGCGTTTGTAGCTGAATCGGTTACGGGATCTTTCAATTTATTGGATGCTAATGACACTTCTATATCTGCAATGGATGTCACAGAAAGTGCTACTGGATTGCTTACCCATGTGGATACGCCATCCAATGTAGATGTAACATTGGACGCTGATGTTTGCGTCGAATTTTTGTTCTTTGCTTCTGTAGCAAGCTGTCCTCCTTGTGATTTCTTAACTTCTTGTAATTCAGCTTTTGATTTGATATTTTCTTCTGCATTAGGTTTGTTATTTAGAGGTGCATCATTTACTTTATTACCGGTGTCGGCTACAGTAACTCCGACAAGACGATATGCAATGGGATTGACAGTTCCAGATTTCGTACATGTGGATTCATCTGCCTTTATACCATTCAATGGCGTTGCCTTTACATGAGGTGCCGTGGATAAAATATCGGACGCTTTTACTGTTCCAGTATCTTTTGCTAATAATATGTTATTTGAGTCAGAAGTATCGAAGGCTATATTTTTATTTACAGCAGTAGCTGACGTAGCTGATTCTACTTTTAAATCTTTTATCATTTTTTCTGCTGGAAATTGTATTGATTCAGAAGGAGTATTAGCTGCTGATAATTGAGTGAAATCATCAGCGAAAGGTATATCTGGATCACATTGTCCTATGGTATTGGTAACATTAGTTACGGGTACGTTTTCCGACGGAATGTTTGGCTCACAACATTGACAATATCCAGTGCCATTAGTCGATCTGTGGCTACAGCTGCAAATAGTGTGAATAATTGTTACTGATGGCAGACTTGGTAAACTTGATGGTTTATCAACTGGTGCCACTATATTCACACTCACACCTGATTTGAAATCCTGTTTTAATGACGGTTGTTTTGCAACATCTGATTTAGTTACGGGATGACAATCGAAAGAATTTGCCTGTAAAATTGAAGTCACTCCTCCGTTGGTAGTGGATGCATTTAATTTAGAGGCTTCTGGCTCACATGGTGATGGCGTTTCTTTTTGGACTACTGGACGCTTTCCTGTCCGAGCAGATGCTAACACGGGCATTGATTTTGACGAGGTAATTGGCTGATCTATCGTAATATCACAATTGGTTTCTGCGCCATTAATGGTTTTTAGAGAATTATTAAATTCGGCTCGACCTCTGTTTGAAAACGCAATATTATCAACACAACTACCATGATCATGAGAACTACCCTTGAAACTACCATGACCATTTCTTTTAAAACTTTCTCGTTGTTTTCGCGGAACACCAGGAGTTCTGGTAGAAGAATATCTAGAGAGGCTTATACCACCTTTAACTTTATCCACACAACTCGAAGTCTTTAATAAACTAGAATTGGAATCAGCAGCACCACCTTTGCTTTTGTGCTCGGAATTGACTTCCTCTGGACTTCTTCCTGTAGAAAGGCCACCAAGATAAGCTCTAATGTGTTCAAATTTCTCCACAACTCTTGCAAATGTCACAAAGCGTTGGGAGGGGCTAATATCATGAATGACTGGGCCACAATCTGGAATAGGTGGTCTCGCCCCGGCTGAATTTTTACGAGCTGTGGGGAATGAAGCCATTTTACCACCAGAAAGTGGCAGGCAAATTTCGAGTGATTTCGGGTTCACTCTCTTATTCTTGCTGTCAATTTTAGCACGGTCACTTTCTAGCAAATCGGCACTCTCTGTTTTGGAATTTCCTTTATCTAAAAGACCACTATCACGTCCATTGGTTTTATTCCCATCAACATCGCTTATTGGCGGATCCACTGATAAAATGCGAGATTCAACAGAGTCCGAATCCACAACGGAGGCGAATTTGCCTTCCATGGATTCGATACTTCCTACTAGACCGTCCATTTTACGCGTATATCCAAAGGGTAGACATATTTGTATAGCTTTCGATTACATATCTGTGTATGTCCTACGTGTTTAGATATATCCTACCGTTGTCACATAAAATATTCTCAACTATCCGATGTAATCCAAAGTTAAATATTAATCGCCTAAAATGAAATTATAAAATGTTTATGTTTTAGCATGTAGTATTTTAATATTCCATTTAACTTTGAACAGTTTTTAGAATAGCTTGTATAATCTGTGAACGTTCGTTCTTAAACCTTATTCCGAACATAGTGATTGACATTGAAGGTACACAAAATTACCATTTGTAATATATGAATACACATCTCAAAATTTAAAAGAAAATCCCACCGCCAACCATAACACTAAAAAGTGAAGAAGATAAAAATAAGCAATAAAAGCTAAGTTTAATGTCTGTTTTCGTATCTAAGGATACTGTCGGAGACGAACCCGGATGGGAATCGAACCCATGACCTTCAGCTTGTCAGACAATCTTGCTATCGACTCGGCCATCCAACTAGGAAAATAACAAAAGCAAAGAGATTTGTATAAACGTGCTACATAGGGAAATATAACTGACGGTATGAAAGATTGTCCTTGTAATATATTTATACGCATCTCCTTTATTTGATCCGAATCCCATCACAACCCCAAACCTAACTAGTAAAGAAAATTTGAAGTAACAAAACCTATGAGATGTGCATGAATATATTACATAGATCAATATAGCTGACGGTACATAATCATCAGTCTAATTGGTGTTATAACCCACAGTGCAGGACTAGTTACAGATGTCCACTACGGGTCGCTGTGGTCAGTTTTACAACACTTCCGGTCACTGCAGCTTAGCCGATGCATTCAAACATTGTCACACTGTGACCAGACAGCTTGGATGTATATCTAAATGTTTGCGTGGATGTGCTTCAGCGACTGTATCCATCTGTTATGTATTACTGTGTTACTGTGTTTATGTGCTTCTTCTTTGGCTGAGCCAAAGTTGCAATTGGCTGAGCGTCTGAATCGGGATACCGATCTAGATCAACACCAACAATAACGTAATTAGAGTGCTACCGTCATCAATGACAACATCGAGCACTATGAAAACCAACGCCAAACCAATGAGCAGTAAAAGAAATGTCCAACGGTGCCAAGCCAAACACCAGAAAAAGTAAGAAAAAGAAAAGAAAAAGAATAAAGGAATGGACAATGGAGAGAGATCAATGTCATAGAATCTCTAGATTATACTCGGACTTAACTTTATTATCCCACATAGTGCTTACGGCATATATTAAGTGCACTTATGGCATTAAAATTTATGACTTTAGTTAATTTGTCTGTAGAATAATCAAAATCAGCTCAATAAACGAATATTAAAACATTATTACGACATTATTACGACATTATTACGACATTATTACGACACAACACATTTCATTAAACATTTAACGACATTTCACATATTCATGATTAAAATTAATATAAAACAATAATTAATAATTAATTTATCAATACCACGGATATAAAATAAATAATTAATTATGAGCTATGAATATTATTTGTGTGCATGCCAACATGAGCCATAGTGCATGTGTAGTTTAGCATGTATTTACAATCACAGCCGTCAATTCATTTCGCACATTCAGTGAAACATTAACGGCTCTATGCTTCTGTTACTATCAGTTTACACAAAGCGCTGCTTGAAGCAGTCCCCTCAATAAAAGCTTAGACAAACAATGTTAAATTGTATTTATACGAGCTAATGAAGCTGCAACGCTACAGCTAGGTTTACTGCTGTTTCAAAGACAAATCTCTGCAAATTTCCTTCCTCTATCATCTTCCATGCTAAAAGGGCGTTTCAGAGTGTATCTTCACAATTATTCCCTGAGTAAGAGACCCCACAATAAAATGCTCCTCTTTGCAATGTTCTTACGACCAAAATAATTTCATTAATGGGAGGTCTTTTGATTACAAATATAGATGTATTAGATAGGGTCTATAATTATAGGCTGCTGAATGCTGATCATCGTCTAGAGACATTTGAACTCAATCCTTTGATATTTGTCTGAAATGGTTTGAAATACATTGTTATTTGCAAGTTGTCGTTCATATTTCTATTCCACGGTAGCCTATTCCTCATATTTTGTTGCATTATTGTTTATTTTGTATATCTATTGTATAGCATAACATCGTGCGCATGTCATGATGAAATTGCTAATATACGACTACAACTATGTACTGGTCAGTGGATCGATGCAATGATTCAACAGTATTTTTCGTACATATAGTATACAAGACTATAATGCTCTATACAACAAATCCTGTCTTGCAGAGATTTAGTATGCCACACCGGTTGCGGCCTTTGACTGCTAGGTAATTGACCCTCTATCGTTCATTCAGAGATATTCTGGCTTTTGCATTGAACGATGCGTTTAAATTTTGTTATAACTTATTGGTTGCTTGATGTGATAACTGAACTGAATCTGCTTATATCTGTGTATCGCAATCACTCTCGCTCTCTCTGTCTCTGTCTCTGTCTGTCTGTCTGTCTGTCTGTCTGTCTGTCTGTCTGTCTGTCTGTCACTCTCTCTCTCTCTCTCTCTCTCTCTCTCTCTCTCATCTCAATAATGCTGGGATACCAGAAATGTTATTCTAAGGTTAATAGATTTTACTTGAATTAACGATTCCTGTCTTTGCTGTCATCCTCTAACCTTTTCAAGCAACAAACCACGGATTTTATATTGATCAATCTGGGTACCTCTCTTTCCTCTATAAATAACTATAATTGAAGCTGATAAAACTTGTTAAAATTCTTCAATTCAAGTAATTAAAACGATATTGACGGTGAAATAATAAAATTGAATTATCGACCAGAAATATTATTGCAAGATGACATCTAGACACAAGTTTACAAGAACATAATTGTGACGGCTTTGTGGCATATGGCATTATATAACTATTATAATGAATTGCCTTATTATTTTGATCAACTCGTTGGTCGATGGAGTGCTCATTAGTGAGCACACTGTGATTTTGGCAGAGAAAGAGAAATAGAGTTTCACTTGATTGGCTTCTTGCATTCAGAGACGACACTTATTCCAGCTATTTCAAAAACCTCTCTACCAATAACCAATGGTAACAGAATATCCGCATGGCTCGCACAGCATAACGAGCTTATGTTGAAAGTCGAATAAGATAATCATGATACCCTACTGAAGCACAGTGGCTTCGTATTGTGGGGTGAAAGGAACCTCACCCCATTCAAATTCGTTATATACAGTGTCAGAACACTTGTCAGACTTTGTCCACAAAGAAAAGATAAGACATTGAAATTTGGTTGGTCACAGTTACTGCATTTAGGTTACATAGATGTTACGTCAATCAACTGATTTTCCTAAAATGTGTAGACTGCATGAGGTTAGTTAGTTGCTTTAATCAATCAAAACCATAAAATTGTAAATAATATAAACATTTTCAGTGAACAGAAAACAGAAAACGAACATACAGGATTTACATTTAGAAAATTATGAATCAACAGCGAATTGTAGTTTAGATTTCCCGAGGGACCTTTCGACCATCCAGAAGCCTTGGAGGACACCATAATGTTTGCATGACTGTAAGCTTTATTAGTTTTACAAGCCTTCCGTACTTAATTTGACATTTTTGTCCATAGCAGCTAGGGTCCATAGTATTAATGTAAATATTATTATAATAAATGAAGGCTAAAGGTGGTAAGCCAAATTCATTACCGAACGTAGGATCGGAGCTGATCCCGATCCTTAACGATTACAATAGACAGGCGACAAAGCCATTAATCTGATGGTGAGATTGCCAGCTCCACTCGACAGCCCTAAAATCAATTTAAGTAAATGGATCATATACGCCAGACCAGTGGCTACCTTCGCAATCTTCCGCATTACTCACCAACTACGTACAAATTGTTTCCAATTAACCGACCCACGAAGGGATGGTAGGCTTTGTAGTCCCGTTTTAATGTACTGTTATTCCAATAGCCAGAAGCTAAATATTTCCATATCCCATCTAGCTACAACAAGCAATCAAGCATAGCATATTCCTCACCTCCCAAACTAAAAATCATCCTAGGATCCTGGGATAAACAGGAAATCAACGACCCACACCGGATTATAATCTACATCCAACAGAATTCACGTGTCAATCAGGGAACCTGTCGTTTACGTAATTCTATTGGCCACAGGAGACATTCTCTTGACTTCTGATTGGTGAATTATCCTCAAGAGTGACGTATTCACTGAAGGTTATTGTTTCATTGGGATAGGGACCCAATGGATAGGGGAGCACTTCCGGATGGGGATTAATTCCTGGTAGCCTCTATATAAGCCGAAACACTGAGCTTTAGGATGAGGTTGGGGGAGTCCTAACCCTTCCATTATTTTCGCTTGCTGTCACATTTTATCTGACATATGATAGTAATGGATCGCAGGTGAGGCTGGCGACCTTGCGGTTAGGTTATTGACAATTTTCGGCTGTGTGCTCAGAGCATCTAGAAACGGGATCAGCTCCGCACTAGGAGTTACTATTGACTCGGTGGTACCTCTTTGCGCAAACCTCTAGGCCTATATAAGCTGAAACTGAAAGTTTTAGGATGGGGTTGGTGGAGTCAAAACCCTCACATAATTTTCATTTGATGTCATATTTTCAATATTATCATCAATCCTATTTATTTTGTATATATATTAGTTATTTAACTATTTTTAGATATTTATTAGCCCCTGGATTTTTTGTGTAAGATCCACCATTATGCTTGGCTAAACGCCTGTATATAGACATCTCTATCTTGCTTGAGCTCTCACTTGTAACTTTCTCTATACAAACTTGTTTATTTTCATCTATTTTTCATTAGGTCTGCTTAATCAAGTTCATGCCTTAGTCCTCGTTAGACTGGTTTATTCACACTCTCCTGCCTTGAATAATGAACTGGAACTTATTTGGATCTCGCTTTCCCTTCGGTCTATGCATTAGAAAGAGCGTTCTAGTAGTATTGAACTGTCTGTAGTTGTCCATTCCGCTTGGCCTCTGATGTACGGTACCTGGTACCGTTATGGCTTCTGGCGTTATGAATAATGTAATTACATGTTACTATAAATAGCAGTACCCTACCATGTCATCTAAATGCTGTGGTAGTGCCAACATCCATTAGTAACAATTAACAAACCATTATAATGTTATATACAATTATTATTTAACTTTCATTTTAAAAGTTGACCGACTGAGGAACAAGATACCTTTGTTTCATGACATAAGGAAGCCGATACAATACAATACAATACAATACAATTAGAATTTAACGTCCGGTTCTTCACCCAAAGCGATGTAAGAGACGAAATTGATTTCCAAATATTATATTAAAAAATGTGTTGCCTACGACAGTTTCCAATAACTAATTATAATAGTAAAACATCTTTTCAGATATCTATTGCCATTGTCTTTAGATAGAGAACCAATTTAGATGCAATCAAGTAGAAATTAGCGGCCGTTTTCTATCTCAAATATAATGTCAGGGACACCATAATGTCCTTGTAACCTAGTCAAACTATTGTCCTACATAGCAGACAAGATCCATGCAAGTCCAATGTTATAGTATTTTGTGTGACATTTTGCCTTAAGAGCAAAGCAAACAGCATTCGACACTACAACGGGTGCTACTGACTGCTAAAATAACAAAACTCAATGCTTAGCCAAGTTCTAACATATCAATCAATCAATGAATCAATGCGAATTTAACGTCCGTTTTATAATCTGACGACGACATCAGGGACGTCTCCAACAACATTTAAACTACCAGCTCGTCCACCCAAACAGGACTAGTTACTACTTACTATATATTGAGATAAGATAAGAGGTTCCAATAGACCCCAATATTCCGCTGTTGCGTCGAAAATGTGCGAATGTTATAATATTCACCAATAACAAATTAGCACAATTAATGCTTAATATCCAGAAATCAGATATCCAGTTAGACATATTTCGAGAATTCCTTGGTCTCTTGATGCAACTAATAACATTTGTAATAATTTAGGATTAACCAATCGTTTATTCCATACGGGTTCTTTATATAGGTAACTGTCACGATTGCAACTAAAGAATATCATATAATCATAGCAATCCTATGTATATTTTTATTAAGTGGAGCGTAATTGTTATTTTAAAATATAATTTAAAACTGTAACATTTTAGTGTTAAGTGTGGCAAGTCTAAGATGGAACCATACAAACATGGCGTTGTTTACCCATAATGCAACAAAAAAGTGAGATGGGCCCAGGCGGAAGCTAAAAACTACTACTAATCAAATTCCTGATTATCAACAACGCATAACCACACAATGCAGTAGGCCGCATACTTGTATATCTACATATATGACTAATTATAATTGCATCTATGAATATATTATTTAATTATCAGTTTCAAGCTAACCCTGAGGGAAAGGCAAAACAATCGAAATATATATCTGTTAGGTGCTCGCGAATCTCAACATGTATTCAATTCCCAGGGTCATTTACAACCCAGGTCATCTAAAATTAACAATAATAGAGATTAGTTTTGTTTGTATATAGCACATAAATCTAATTGTTGATCAGATCTTTAGAGGCAAAGTCAGTGGAATTGTGGACTGCTTATTTTCGAGACGTCAAGATAAATTGTCATAAAAGAAAAAAATGTGAACAAAGCTTGTCGCACGGCATGCAGTCAATTTTAAAAAAAAATATGAATAGTCTGAGACTATGTCTTCTAATTAGAAATGGAAATATTGAAGCAGAATAACAACTACGCAATTTGAGTGCTACCGTCATCGATGACAAGTTGACAACATCGAGCTCTGTGAATCAAAAGACAAACCGATAAGCAGTATGGGAAATCACGATGCCATTCCAAGAATAACAAAAATCAGTCATAATATATGGCTGATTTTTAAAAATAAAATCCGCCATATTATGATTTTTCATAGATTATCATAAAGAAGCGAACGAAGCGAGCGAAGAGATTGAAGGAATCATAAATGCAGTGGTCAAAGTGAGATAAAACGCACCGGAACGCCGTTCCGGCTGCTCTGCCGAGCGTTCCGGCTGCTCTGCCGAGCGTTCCGGCTGCTCTGATTGGGTGTTTAAAAGTAGCGTTCCGCATGCTAACTCGAATCACGTTGACCACTGCATAAATGTATACACATAATTGAGCAAAATTGTTAAATAAGTATTTGATGTATCTTTTAAAATAAATGTAAAGTATTTAAAATACTTTAAAGTATTTTATTTCTACTTGCTGTATTTCACAAGTTCTATGCTATTCAGCTTCAAACGTCTAAAACCATTTCTACATCTGGATGTCTGAGAGTCCATTTTCAAATTTGATAAAAATTTAATTAAAACTAAATCTACGGACGAGGCCAACAAATCTCCCGCCTCGAAGGCGAAACCGACGGCGAAGCAATTCAATTACGATCAGAATTAATTCTATCTGCCATAGATCAGACTCGCTCAGATCAGCGTTTCTCAAACTCGACGGGGTTGCGACCCAGTAAAAATATAAAAGTTTAGTCGCGACCCACCAAGCATTTTTAAAAGGATTTTTATAGGCTACGTATTTAGTGTTTTCTAAATCATAGATGTGCAACTTGTACCGTAAGTCGTATAAAAGCAGATGTTCATGAAAAGCGTAAATCTTCATACGAAAATAAGAGTTTGATCCTTGTAGGCTTGTACTAAAATAATCATCTTTCTAAAAATTTATTTTGTTGAGACCTCGGCGACCCACTTGAAAGGAGTCGGTGACCCAACTGTGGGTCGCGACCCACACAGTTTGAGAAACATTGGTTCAGATGATAGAAAAAGCTTTTACGCCGTATTTAACGTGGTGCAATGAATGAAACTATCGTACGAAAACATAAAACAGAAACTAACAATTACCCATCCTTGAACGACGACATTAAAACACTTCATCTTCTTCTTCTTTCAGGTGTCATGTCCGTTGCGGGCTTTGACGGTCATAGTTTTCTTCCACAGTTATCGTTCTTTTACGGTTTTGATCATTTCTGTTTCCTCTACGTTCATCCAATCACTGAGACTATTTGTATACATAATTATTTGTCTATCATTGTAAAGATTTCCTTTCACTTTTCCGCTTACGAATATGCTTTCTAATTCTTTATTCCTCATAACATGACCAAATAATTACATCTGCCTGTTCCGCGCAGAATTTATTATATTTCGCGAAAAAAAATTTAATGACTTTGAAAAGCTTAACATTGCTCTCCACTATGTTATAGAATACGCGTCTTTAATGCAGTGCATTAAGACACGTATTAAATGTGTATTTACAAGTGTAAAAACGTAAACACCTATACATACACTGAAGAAACCAACACTCATACACATCACACACATGCAAGGAGCTTCTGAGTCCTAAGTTAAGAATGCGTTAAATAAAAATTAATGATTGTTATTGAATATTGATTGATTAATTGATTAGCAGGAAAATCAGAGGAGAGGAGCGAGTTAGAATAAAAACTGGCGCAACCTGGCGAATATATCAAACATGTGCGGGTGTCATATGCAATAAATATAAGAATTAGAACCTTCGGCCTTCTATAAGCAAACTAAACGTGCTACAACTAGTCTATTCAACAAAAATGTACAAATGTACATTGTACATAATATAATGTATAGCATAATTCTTATATGAGCAGGTAATAAGTATTACTTACCAGTTATTATTCATGTTCTAGATTACAAATTTCAAACAAGATTCAGGTGGACGATTCAGTTTTTTGGAAGCTTATCCATATACTAGACTTGATTATATCCTTTGAAGCAATATTTATTTATTCCAAATATTAGACTATATTCCACAAGTATCCTATAGTTCATTCTACATGTACATTTGTCTAATCCTTCACGTTACGTCTAATTACTTAACTACACTTCATCTTATTTCATAATATTTTAATGTCTGTACAGATTGTAATCCATAACAAAGTGTCATTATATTCATGATATCCAGAGTGAATCAAGTTATGATTCTGCATTTACAAGAAAATTTAACAAAAGTTGATTGTAAAGAATTATAGATATTAATATTCATTTTTAGTAAGTCAACTAATATGGGGAATTTGATAATATTAGTCAATATTCACTTTCAAGTGTATCTATCATTCAATCAGTCAAGCAATCAAATCAATCAGTCAATTCAGTCAAATCAATC
>JAQFZF010002079.1:0-12921 GCA_034695365.1 Enchytraeus norvegicus
ACAGGCAGACAGACAAATAGACAGACAGACGGACACAATACAGTACAACAATACAAAACAACGATGATTTAGCGTTCGGTTCCTCACTCGAAGGTTATGTCTGGAACGATTGACAGGATTGAGAGCGAGAGATAGACAGACAGACAGACAGACAGACAGACAGACAGACAAACAAACAAACAGATACAATACAGTACAATTATACAATACAATACAATAAAATACGAGATGATTTAACGTCATGTTCCTCACCACGACGATGCCAGGGATTGACGGGATTGCGAGGGAGAGACAGACAGACAGACAGAAACAGATAGATATCAGACGAGTAAACAATATTCACTATTTCTATTATAGACTGTGTGCTGTGTAATGCCGATGCTAAACGACTCTATGAAGACCTGCTAAAGAGGAACAGCTACAATAAGCTAATACGTCCTGTTGGTAATAACACCGACAAACTGACGGTTAAATTAGATCTACGGCTATCACAGCTTATAGACGTGGTAAGTGCTCACATCTGAAAAGCATTAGAATTTTCATTACTACTTTTATGAGTTCCTAGTATTCTACTATAATAAAAGCCCTGTTACGTAACGCCCGCGGTTGTTGGTCTTGAACCGCGGTAAATGTTTACCGACGTGATATTTACATTCATAACATCTTCATGAGACCAGATAATCTCTGAACTTTGACCGACTGCTAGAATGATTAATCGTGCCGTTATCTTTTGGTAGCGCGACAATTCTGCCGCCGCAGATACACGCTTAACCTACAAGACACCGAGGGGCTATCCTATTTGTTGGCTGACCTGGTTTTGAACCCGGTCACTTGTTTCAGAGACGAACACTGATGGTAGATGATCTTCGTTTTCTTTCAGGTGTCTTGCCTTTCCCGGCGTTGACAGTCATGGTTTTCCAAGTTCTCGTTCTCTTGCGGTTCTGATCATTTCTGATAGATGATACTGGTGGCAAGTATAGATAGGACATAGAATGGATACATATTTATTGTTTTCTTACATTTGACTTTTACACTTTGATTCAATAAATTGCAATTCTAACATTTTGTAGATCCAGATTTAAAAATAAATCATTAAGCTTCAAGTTAACATAAAATTTAGTCGACGAAGTTGCATTAGTTGCTAACTTGAGTTTTAGGTAAATAATAATTCGTAATCTCGCTGAGCAAACAATTTCTAAAATAGCAGCGAATCCCTACTGGCCTCTAAATGGACTTCCACTTCCAAATAGACTATTAAAGTCAATGCTATAGAGAGTTTTAGATTATAACTGCGTGGGGCAGAAGGTTTTGTCTGATTTTTTTTAGAAATACTTATATATTCTTTATCAAACAGGCACAAATAATAAGGGAGGCCTATAGTTTTAAATCGGCGAATGCCATCTAATTCTGCGTCCCAAAATTATTGAAATTGAGATTTTGAATAGCTAACACGGAATATTTCTGAACTTATCTGATCTACCGTCTGCACTGTCTTCGCACAGTTTATTAGATAAACATTGAATTATTTACCAGCTTCCTGCATTTCCTCCTCAATCCTCGATGCTCCAATATGCTGGATCTATCTCACATTTGCTTCAATAGACAATTAGACATGAACTGAAACTAATAATTAGGACCTATAGTTATTTCAACGGCGACATTATGATCATAAAGTAAATCAATATTACTTCTGTATTTAATTATTGTCATGCCAGATTTTAGAATGGCTAAATTGACCCACATAAAATTAATATTGAAAATTATATTATTTACCTTTTGCTACATTCTTCCGGTTCTAAGACGTAAAAAATTGTATGTCTGACAGATAATAAAAAATAAGAATAAGGGTTTAACGTCCGTTTCCTCATCCAAAGATGATGTCAGGGACGTCAGATGCATATATTGTATACATATTCGTCCCGTGTTGGTTCAGGGAAACTCGATAAATTAGGCCCAGCCGAAGAGTCGAGACTGCACTTGTCGTAAGAGACGACTAACACAGACTAATGACTAATGCAGTGAAGGGCTGAGTGGTCTGCGCCATGACTTGTGTGTACTTGACCAATTGGTAGCTAAAATTTCAGATTTTGCATAGGTCCTGCCACATCGGTTGTGGCATATGGTAGGTTAGGCTACTCTACCCTTCACTGCTCAAAAGCGCTTCTGAGACGTAAGTTGAGAGTGCGCTATATAAAAAGCTTCTGCTTGATTGATTTATTGATAAATTCTCTGTCACACTGATATCTATGTGCTGTCTATGTGTTGTATATGTTCTGTCTATGTGCTGTCTATGAGCTGTCTATGAGCTGTCTATGAATTGTTATGAGCCGTCTATGAGCTGTCTATGTGCTGTGTATGTGCTGTTTATGTGCTGTTTATGTGCTGTCTATGTGTTGTGTATGTGATGTCTATGTGCTGCCAATGTGCTGCCAATGTGCTGTCTATGTGCTGTTTAACCTTCCCCATTATGCTCAAGGAGACAATGATAAATGTCTGTCCTGTATTTCCATAGAATTCTTAAAGTGAAAGGGCAGTCGGGTTAAATCGGTAGGGGTTAAATTTCGACAAGGTCGACCGGAAATGGATTAACTTTCGCCCGTGGTTCCCCGTGAACTGGATTGAAAGTCGTCTAAAAAGTCCCTTCATAGTATTTTCTTTCATCCCATCATCTTGTAGGAATACTTATTGTATGCAGGAATAACTTGCATTGTCTTTATTTCCGAATATCTATAGTATTCTCAATTTTATTATGGCAATAGTGCTTTGGGTGTAACTCCACTTACTGTTTAATCTTGCCAATGTATCGTGTATCGTGTATCGTGTATGTATCGTGTATCGTGCCAATGTATCGTGCCAATGTATTAGTTAAAATCTTAATACTAATCCTAGATTAGTACAATACTCATTAATGTATAGTCTAAAATATTAAATAGTCGACGTAGCATTATGTTAGATGTTCAGCTGACAAAAAAATAGTTTAACTAACTTTTTAAAACATGGCTTCTGCTAATTAACATAAAATAAATTCTAAATATACAATTATATATATAAAGTAGTCTACAATCCACGTAGAGAAATTGTTATGCGAGAATATACTTGAAAACTTGCACTAATGCGCACTTTACAATGTTTTAGGCCTATTGGTCATGCAAATCTAGGTGCTGGGTATTAAATCTACGGACAACAATTTGTCCATATACGAAATAATATACAGAATAATACATTATTCTCGTATGTATGATGGATATTATGTGTTATGGTGGCGTGAACTTTACTGTTGCATGTTACGTTGTAACCTCCGTGACACCGCTTCGAGTGAGAAACCGGACGTTGAATCCTCGTTATATTTTATTGTATACAGTAGATTCCAGCATGAACGTATTCAAACGAATTCGTATAGTCTCTCTGGCTTTAAACTCGGAGTCTAGACAGTGGCAAATCTAGAACATTTTTGTGGGGGGGCAACTACATGTATTTCTTAGGGAGGGGCCATGCAAAGAAATGAGGGGGGGCGCAAAACCGAGGGGGGGCCAAAACGGCAAACTATGCGGATTTAATGCACAATTTTCAAACATTTGCCTATTTTTTATATTCAAATTTTTTTCTTGGCCCCCCCCTTGGCTCGAGGGGTGAGCCATGCCCCCCCGCCCCGCTAAATCGGCGCCTGAGAGTAAATGGCACAGCATCATTTGGGAGCATTGATTTACTGATAGTATAATGATGATTATGGTGAGTAGTCATTGATGGATGCATTCCAAAAGCCGTTTGTCTCAAGAGACTGGATGATGTGTAAATGGTCTCTGCCATTTTGCCTACTAGTCTCGGATTTAAAATACTTCATCGATCAAAAATAACAACTGCTACGCCAGTAAATAGAGGACCCACTCAAGTAGAAATATCACAACTGAAATATTTAATATCACTATAATGATATCTCAAGATGAATACATGTATAATTATGAAAATAAATTTTACAATATTTTTATTATCAGAATATCTGCTGAGACGGTGAAAATTTATGAAATTTTCTGAATGCGAACAACTTGATTTTGTTATGGTTTACGCAAAATAATTAAATCGCTCTTGCAGTGCCTTTTAACTAAGACTGCACAGTTGTACAATTAATTCTAAATCACTGATTATAACCTAAAACTACTACATAGGTTAAACAAAAAACACAAATGACAGCAACTAAGCTAGGAAACTAGCATGTGCGGTCTGTCATATGCGAAAATAGACGAATAGGAACAAATTTTTATGAGAAGATGTCAATAGCCAAGTAGAATCAACGTTAACAGAACGCTAAGTTATAATGTGGCGAGATAGATGGTTTGCTTGACCTGTTTATTGAATTAAATTCTGTATTTTAATGAAAATAGAGTAACACATGCAGCAAACGTGAAACAGGATGCAAATGCCCGCAGGCACTCTCATGAACCCCACACAATAAAATCACATAAAAATATAAATTTAACGACTATGACTGTACATGTACATCATTCGATGCACTCTATAAATAATTAATTTGTGTTTGATGTATTTCAAATTAGTATTTATTTATTTAATTATCGATGTTGGATTGTGTTTGCCTTGTTTTATTTTCCTGTATCTGTATTTCTATTTACCATTCGGTTGGTGCAAATAAATAAACTAGGCCTATATAATTATTAGTAAATTCTATCGCCTTCAGATAAGCAACATTTTAGTAAAAATAACTGATTATCTTGAAATCAGCAGCATTGATTTAAGCGCCTCTTAACTTGTAATTTGATGCAGAAATTATATAGTGTATGATATTTATGAAGACACTATTGATGTACGATATTCATTCAGAGCTTCTCCGTACTTTCAGGGCCAGCTTCTCCATGGGTTATTCACCGAAGCAATGTCATCGTTTATTCAATTTCTCGCTTGAAAGAAAAGTGGCAATAAATCAACGGGTCACATAAAATGCTTTATCGCCCTCTCCATACTTTCTCACATTCACTTTCGGTTGTCTGTCAACCTATTCGAGATACTATACGCCATCTTTTATAGTTTTCCGTATTAAACTATCGATCTGCGTTTTAGTACGCATACTAAAATGAAAAAGTGATAGTTTAATACGGAAATCTATACAGATTCGGCGTGCTAACATAGAAGAGAAGTGCATACACTTCTCTACCATGCTAACTCTTCAATATAGATTTAAATATTGATAGGCCTACAATTTTCAGAATGCTATTAGAAAAACTGCTGTTTATTAATTGAAATAAATGTGTTAAATTGCTACTTCTAAATCCAGCTATTGTAGAAAATAACACGCCACAATATTTTATTTACATCCGAACATTGCTTAAGTGGGATGGTCTAAGAAAAGTTATTTAGTGTTTGTAAAACAATCGGAAGGTTTTATGTGAAAAGAGGCCGAGACCAATCCTCTTTCTTCAGAAAACCTAGGAAATTATTGCAGCCAGTTCATGGTCGGATCGCATTTTGGATCCGGAGAAATTGACAATAGACCAACCGGCCAGGGGCGCCGGTACTGGTGGGGGCGGGGGAGGGGCATTGCCCCCCCCCCCTCCACTCAGGGCAGACATATGGGGGCGGGCCCGACAAAATGAGGAAATATGGGGAAATATAGGGGGGCCCCGACAAAATAAGGAAATATGGGGGGCCCTCGACTCTTTGTCGGGTTTTCCCCCCCCAACCACAGAAACGTTCAGGCGCCCCTGAAACCGACAATCTGCATTTGTTTCGTAAGAGCCGACTATCAATCAATATGGGCTTAACGTCCGTTTCATTATCTGACGACGATATTAGGGACGTATTTAAATCGTGGACTAATTGCAGATATTGCAGTGAAGGGCAGAGTAGTCTGGGTACTAGACCAATTGTCTGGCTTCTGGCTTCTGTGTACTAGACCAATTTGTCGCTTTCGGATTTACGGAGACCCTGCCACATCTTGTGTGGCCTAGGGCATGCTAGACTATTTTTCCCAACACTGTTCCAAAAAGCCTCTCTGAGATACCTAGTATATAGTGGCGCTATAAAATATCCGTTTCTACTATATTGTAATATTTCGATATAGCCAATTCCGTTCAATGTGCTCACTTAGTAAGATAGGAGGCCTCGATATAATATATTATTAAACACTCCAATCGAATCTAAAACATTCACGGAAAAGGAAATGGACGGTAACCTGTTACGCATGATGTATTAAACAGCGCAACTGATCCAAACACGAACATGGCAACTGAAATTGGAAGAGGTCCATTTTCAGTCAAAGCACGTATAACAAAAATAAACATTTTTCAAATTGCAATTCTGGTCGTTCAGACTTTTTGGCGATGTATTGGGAGGGCCCAATGCCACACAAAATGTTATTCAATCAATCAACTTATTGAGAACGTCGCTCTGCAAAATGCCACAGTAACGACAAAGTGAGCAATGGAGAGACAAGTATGATCTAATAGCAACCAGATTATTCTTGTAGACTTCTGGAAGTTGAATCTTAACTTATTTATATTGTTCATGATTTCATTCCTGACCTGTTACAATCTTTTGCAGCGTGCATCAAGTTGTTTGACAAAAATTCTTCCAGAAAACGATAGAATTCGCCGAATTTCTCACATTTTATCAGATTATAAAGATCTGGCAATGCTTATCGGCCCTATTAAAGCTGAGAACTCGGTTTAGAATCGTGACAACATTGTAACATGATAAAACCGACGGTGAACCTGTAATAGGCTAAAACCAAATTTGACGTCAGTTTCATGTCCTTGAATCTTAATTTTAATGTCCTTTCATGTCCTTGCGGTCACATCAGTGAGGGAAGGGCCCTGGGATTCGAACCACGAACCAATGGAACTCGAGTCGAACTCTCAACCAATGTGCTATCGGCTCAACCAAGTCAATATGATTTCTATCCCAAAACTTAACCTACAAAATCGCATAAGGGATGCTTACATGAGATTCACAGAATTACGAGTTCTAACAAAGCTGAGATTAGAACATCGCAGTACAGCTCTATATCGGCTCCAGCGAGGAACGCTTGCGCAGATCTTTAGAGATAAGTTGTCGCAATGACGCCTGACTCTCCCAGATATCGATGCCTCCAGGACCCATGGGTTCCATAAATCTTGAGGAATTGACGACTAAGTTGAAGAGTCACGCCTATTCGACAACTATCTTCGCAGCTGGAATCTACGAACTTAATGTTTCCACTAGAAATCATTCCATCACTGGAGCAATATAGTTTTATGGCTTGCGATTTTAGCAAGCTGAGCGGTGACGGTTATGGGCAATGTATGTTACAAATTGTTCAAAGCTGGACCATTAACTGAAAGTGCAATCCGGATTTTGCAAGTGTAAGTAGAATTAAGTGTTTGTAATGTACAATATACTGTTTCAGGCTTACCGACATCTCTTTAGCGTTAGCGGTATGGCTACAGACGATCACATGTTAAGGTGATAATTTGTTACGCAATCGTGTATTCACGGTATGATTGCGGTCAGTATTAGGTGTAGGAATAGGGGTAGGGGTAGGTGTTGGTTAGGGATAGAGGTAGTTAGAACTAAGGTAGGTTTTGTGTTGGGGTATGGTTAAGTTAGTTTAGATTATGGTTAGGATTTTAATTTGACAAATTTAAGTTTAAATTGCTGTACTTGCACCGTTAACGTAAATTCACTAACCAGCAGGACCTGCTGGTTAGCGAATATATATACATGTGCAATATATATAATATGATCTTTATTCACCATCAAAGGGCGAGATAACAAATTTTTTGTTTGAACTCCACTTCAAGCAAAAAATATTTAAGAAAATCCACGAACGTTATTAGATTCTACGTATACGTAATCTATTTTATGCTTAATATCGTTAAACTTGTGACATAGATTAATAATTAATCGAAATTTTGCACATTGAAAAATAATGTTGAGCTTCGACAATAATTATTACGGTGTTGTTGAAGATTAACATTATTTTTTTATGTGCTAATTAAAATAATATGTAAATTAAATTGTTAATTAACATGTTATATATTATATTTCTTTAGAATAATTATTAATGTATTGTTTAGGGCCTAATAGGCTCTTTAATTTTAAATTCGAATTTATTTAACTGAATTGTTCTAAATTGTAATTAAGAGCTAACAATAATTTTGAGCTGCATAATGACTGTACAATATAAAATGACTAGGAATAGTTCATTAAACAGGATATAGATCTATTCTATTCTTTTTCAAAATTCTTTTTTCTCAAACAAGTTCAATTTTCCTCTTTCGGACAAAGAATGAAAAGTCTCGACGGTCTTTTGTTTATCTATTTGATCGAATCGATCGCAATTTCCGGTCTGTGGATTCTTGATGGTGGGATTACAGAAATTCAATGTTCTTCAACCGTGGGAATGATAAGATGACTGGCTTCACGAAATGAAATGTACATTTATCAAACTTGACTGCGTTTTAGGGATCGCTTGTTTGATTTCTGTATCAGCCCGTAGCCGATAATTCCTCCAGGCGTGAAAATTAAGTAAAATCTGACTTTGTTCACTAGGCAGGAACAGTTAGGTTATATTTTTGTGACATGGCATCATTGACAATGCCTTCCGGTGAGAAAATCGGATGTTAAATCATCTTGATTGATCTCTTAATTGGTTGAGCCGATATTAGTTAAGAATCTCACGGTTGAATCTCTGGCTAACCTGACTTTGAATGTGCCTTTAGGCAGTGAAGTTAACGTTTGATCGGGCTTTATCCATTACGCATGCATGTAAACGCGTTCCATACATCATGGATTGAGCTCCATCTCGGCTCGTGGCTGATGGTTTTTTCGAGCGACACAAGCGCCTCTCTGGCTTATAATTTAGGCATGCTCAAGCTTATTTAATTGTACACTTGAATCTCTGGGCACTGGTACGCACACTCTCTTTGAACGCGCGTTGTGCACGAGCTCTGTGCACTAAGATACGCCTCAGATTGCCTGCACAAGTCAAAATAGAAACGATTATCAGCTTCCTCTCCAATTTGAAATACTATACCAGTATGCCTAGCTGTAAACATTAATTAAAATTATGCAAATTGTTATAAAAATATTTAAATTTCTAACTATACCACTAAGAAATAAATCACATAAAAACGTCTAGACGTACTCAATACAGTTATATTTCTGTAAGTCATACGTTATAATTCCGGTCGAGAACACGGCCCATCTGCTAAAGCGTTCCCGTCTGGAGGAAAGAATGGATAATATACGACTGACTGACCGTTCTGAATATTAAGATAAGGCTTTGGGGAGCGGTCATCGATTCTTTGCTGCGTATACATCATCGGAGCCATAATCACCGAATACTAACCGGCCTCGACAATTCTCCTTTATTCGGTCATCAGAAGTCAATGCTTGAGCTGAGAGGAGGATGGAACAATTTCTCTTTTTCGATCAAAGATAGCGAATCGAGGAGACCTCATGGGATTTATCCCCTCCCAGTCGATTCCGGGTCCTTGTAGCCTGGTGGAAGTCAGAAAGCGAATTACCGGGAGTTGGGGAGGGGTGGTAAGGTCCCTTCTTTTAAAGTCCCTCTCATATTCTTCTTTATAAGTAACACAACAGTTGAGTGTCCGACTTGCGTTCCGTTGGTACACGGTCCTAAAACCAGGGTTTTGCCCGCCGCTGATGTAGCTGTTAGGCCGCGAAACTGACGTTAAATGCGTCTTTAGCATTCAGCCTGTTATCAATGCTGTCGGAGATCATTTTGATAAGAGTTTTTGGAGGATTCTGTACAACCCCCTTTTTGAAATTACTTAATTAATTCTCGAACTGGCTGAAGTTATCAATTGAAAGTAGGAGGCACCCGAGTCACGTGACGGGGATAAAGAAGTAATACCCGGACATGTTCAATCGATGGAAACGTTCACTGATTACGTTCAGGCGGATTGTTGTTGTTGTTGTAGAGATTGATAGTCCGTGACCTTAGCTCCGGGTAGAACTCTTTAACAAATGATCTGCTTTAAAGGATAAATTGTAACTTTTTAATACCTCTTTTATGGCTTTTGCTAAATGTTAAATACTTGATTCGGTTTTTTTCGTTCTATTTTAAAACTCTGACTCGGTGGTCTGTAATGGACTGCAGAGCACTTTGTGTGGAGTAAAGCTGTAATAAGCTTAACCCCAATCTTTGTGACGGTAGTGCTCGATTGTGTTGAGCCGTCTTGAAGAGAATCCCTTCGGGCTTCTGAACCTTTACGTTAAACACACTTAAACCTACCTATAGTCCTAATATATTTTGAATCCTCTTTGTTCCCCTTCAAAATATGCGCTGCTTTTATTTCGAATGTGTGATAGAATTGACGGGAATATAAAATAAATAATTCATAAATATAGAAATAGTGTAATTCTGATGCATTTTAGAAACCCACTTGTCAATATTGATACACTAAGACATAGGCGCACATTTAGGGGGGTGGGCGCAGTGGGCCTGGGAGGTATTCCCCCTCGATTTTAAAATCATTACAATCGGACCCATTTTTTAAATTTATTTATTTATTTATTAGACACCAAAAAGGGTTAGACAACACTGTAAGAATCACTGTTACAGTATGAATAGAATATGTACACAAATTACAATAAATCTATAACTTACAGTAATTGTTGGTGGCTAATTAGCAATGAACAAAATCAATTAGTAAGAAATGTAAAATAAGTTTAAAGCTACTACCAGTTTCCTTATTAAATTTCGTAATTGTTACCAAAAATTTTACATAGACTAATTAAAAAAAATTAAAATTAAAATATTATTTAAAATTATTAAATTTAAAATACAAATTTAGCCTCCCTCGATCAGCCTCTATTTGATCTGCCCCCTCAAAAGAAAATGCATATAAAAATGCCCCTCCGTCAAAAATGTCTAGGTCCGCCACTCCAAGACATCTCACCCAAGGTTATAACTTTTGGGTATAAACTCTGGAGAAATATATTTCTAGAACGGTCGATGGTGAAGCCCGGAGCTTGTAAACTTCATACAGGTTTTGAAAAATGGAATCAATTTTAAACAGGATCAATCGATCTGTTAAAACAGCCCTGAAGCATGATGCGAGCTGAAGCTCTGCCTTCGTGTTTTCTAGAAGTATAGGAAAATAATTTTTTATATAAATTTTAAATTTATTCTTAAGGTTTATAAATATGCCATGCGGGACAGCCGAAATAGATGTCAATAATGATTGCTTTGTAAGAGCTTACAGAATTACGAAGAATCTGATTTTCATAAATTTTGATTCCTACATATTAAATTTTATGCGCCACATGCAGAATTTTCATTACAACTCTATCTGAGTGATACTATAATTCTTCTGTTGAATATTGGTTAAATATTTTGTCAATTCTGAAATAAGTAAAGAATTGAGAAAGAATTAGATGATCGACCTGCAAACTGGTAATTTACTTGACATTACGGATAGTTAAAATTACGCTTAATCGTAGTAAAATGAATGTTGAAGGAATGTAACAATGAGATGCACATTTAAAAGCAAAATACAGTTTTTGTAGTTCTCATTTTCAAGAAAAAATTGTGGTCTGAAATTTTTAGACTAGTTCAAATATTAATTAAGTAACTTGTATTTATTTATTTATACCAAAATTGAAGCAGGTCGAAATTGCGATCGAGACTTCTCTGACAAGCCATTCGGGTTAGAAACAGACGTAGTATAATCATTGTATTTCATATCTGATGTCGTCAGATGGTGAAATGGACATTAAACCCATGTTGTATGTTGTGTATAATTATATTTACTGTTTCTCAGCATACTGTGTTCGTTTCAAAGTTCTAAACTAATACCATCCGTTAAATTTAATTCCGAAACAGTATCAATAGAAAACGACGTGTATTATTATTCTTGTTCAGAAGTTTTAAACCAACACCATCCATTTAATTTAATTCTGAGACAGTATCAATAGCAGAATCGTGGTGGTATTACGATAAATTCTTTGCATCCATTTAGAATTTAGGCGTATCCGGCACGGTAATCCTTGTAAATTCCTTTCCAATGTCAGCGGCCGGTGCAGCACTAATTGATCGATCCATTTTCTCTTACAAGTATTTCCGTTTCTTGTTTCTGAAGCGTAAAATCCAAACCGTATATTCGTTCTTGTCACTAGTTTGCGAAATCCTAATACCAGAAATAACAGTGGCAGTTCTAGACAAGGTTGGGGGGGGGGGGGGTGGTCCCTCCAGATTATCAACGTCCCTGACATCGCCTTCGGGTGAGGAACCGGACGCTAAATCCTCATTGATCATTGATTGATTGGTCATCTCTACCCATTTTTATTGTCCTGAACTTATCCGGAGCTACTAATTTTCAAATCAATCAATGTGGAGTTAACTTCTGGCGACTCTGGTTCCTTAAGATTCCGAAGGCGATGGTAGAGACGTTTCAAACGGAATATCATATGTAACAATAGACATCTTCAAGCTTCCCAAATACTCTTGCTATTCATAAGCCGAAGAGAAAGCTAGATCCAAAACAGTGTATATCCGTTTTCCAATGCAAGATAGTCAGTTAGAAAAGTTCTAATTGGGAAGAGATGAGGTTTTAGCTTGCCTTGCAGAGTAGTAATGCATGTATTCGCTTAATTAATTTAGTTTTATCGATAACTGCCAATTTACCTTGTAATTTAAAAATGTTATTTATTGATTTTATTATGTTGAGCGTATGTCAGTGCCTTTACATCCTATTTCACGTTTACTGTCTGCATGTGCCAGTTACAATCCCAGGTTGATGTCCCGGTTGGATGGCCGAGGCGATAACAAGCTTGCATAATAAGCAGGAGGTCATGAGTTCGATTCCAAGCCGGGTCCGTCTCTGACAGTATCCCTGGATACGGAAACAGACGTTAAACTTAGGTTTACAGCTTTTTTTTACAATGTGACTTACATGTAAGCCGTCT
>JAQFZF010002080.1:0-12921 GCA_034695365.1 Enchytraeus norvegicus
AATGAAGTCAAATCAATTGTCAAACCTTACTGGCCAGAGAATGGTCACAGAATCAAGGTTTTAGACTCTACTATTATGTATAATATGTAATACTATCCAGGTTGTATAGTAAGTAGGTAGCACATTCTGCTTCTACATGGGAGCCCCCGCAATTTCGTTACTTAGCCAGAGTTTTTAATGATGATACCACCAACATCAAACTTACTTACAAACTTACGTATCAAATTTGTACACAAAAACTGACATGCAGTTTAAAGCGACAGGTGATGTTAAATGTTCTTCTTAAATTAATCTATGATAGCTTTAAAAGGTTAAAGGTTGTGTGCCATATTTGTTACCAAACGTATCCTGAGCGATTTCAGCATACAGGTGACTTAGTCATTAATCCGACGGTGAGGTCGCCAGCCCCACTCTATACAAACCAATTTGGTAATTGGGTTTTTTACGCCAGACCTGTGGTAACCTTCACAATCTTCCGAAGTAGTCACCTACTACGTACTAATGGCTTCCAATTATCCGACCCACGAAGGGATGGTGCGCTTGGTTGGCCCATTGTACATCCGAGATTTTACTCTCTGATTGACTCAACCGAAATCGAAACCCGGACCTCATGCATAAAAGTCGACACAAACCGGCCGACACGCTAACCACTGAGCCATGAAGACGTACCATGATAGCTTTACAATCATTAAAATACTTAATTAATAATTTTACATTTTAAATTTATCACAAAACCTTTTTGCAGTAATATGACAAGCTATTATCCAGGATCTTGACACCAATTGGACTGAGTAAGCTCTTGATATCCATCATGGGGGTGACGTGATAGTCTTGAGCCCAGAGGGACACCGGCCCATACCTAACCACAGCTTTAACAGCCGCCTCCTCAAAACCCGTCCCCTTCACAAACACACACTCCGCTGATGCCGCAGAGATCTCTGACAGAGCTGCCGCTACCGCTGTGGAATTTCTCCCGTCATCCACTGGTAATTGCCATCTATCCAGCGGCTGATCATTGGAATCAAATCTCTGTCCCACAAATTCCACATCACGTCTGAGAGCTGGATAGGGTTCACTGCCATTCCAGTTCATACAGGACACGCTGTCATGACAAAGCACGTGACCTCCTCGAACTAGTGGCCAAAGAATGGTCTCCAGAAACCCCTGCTCTTCGAGATGTCTATTTTTTACTAGTAGGGGTCTTATTGGCCCCCCGGTGAGGTTTCTTATTAACCCCGGCACTCCCCCCACCAGGCCCGCCACTAGGGGGAGCCACCGGTGGGTGGGGTGGTCTCTGATGCAGTAGATGGAGGTGGGGGAGAGGGGTGGGGGGTGGTAGAGCCGCCAGTCCTCAAGGGCTGCGGCCTCTCTCTCCGTGGGGCGGGTCGTCACGTTACGTATGATAAACCTGTAAATTTAAGAATTATAAAATCTAGTTGTTTAATATAATTGTATATCCACAAAGCAGGTTTTTACATGCAGAGTATCTGCCTCAAAGAGTTTTGTCGCCGATTGTTTCTAATACAGCCTTTAGGCTATCCATTTCCTGTGTGATGAGGAAATATTAGCCTTCATTTTATGTAAACCAAGTGTCTTAAAATATAGAATCTGAAGGAGAGTCTGCTTCAAGACTATCATTAACACTACTTAATATTACATTTATGACATTAAAATCTATTTATAATGTTATTACTATTAATAGTAAGTCTAAAGTCTTATGTTTTGGTCGTAGCATCAGTGGTTCTTGTATTAGGCCTACAATTAACTTGAATTGTTCTAAAACACCATAATCATCATTCTGCTGATCATTTAACAACATTATCACCAATGATTGAAATATCTATTAAAAACTAAATTCCTTTTGTCCAAGTAAAATGAGCACTGTACAGCATCAATAATAATTATTATTCTCATTATTGTTCATTGACAGAGCGTCACTAACACCATTCTACTCACTGTTTGGCATTGAGATCATTTATGATTAGATAGTTCCATAGATCTGCTCTCACTGCCAGTGCTATTTTCAGTTAGCACTTTTCAGTTAGAGTTACATTTAACTAACTGATCATGTCTGCTTTTCAGCTACAGTTTCAGTTACTATTAACTGAGCACCTTTTCAGTTACAGTTAGTCAGCTTTTCAGTTAGTATTACTATTAACTGAAACCTAAAACCGAGATCGGTCTTTGCCACTAATAGCTAGCGTATATTATACATGTATAATTTGTATATATTTATATATATCTCTCTCTCTCTCTCTCTCTCCGTGCGCTGAATGATGGCAGGTACATGACATATAGATATATAACTGTAGAATTTGAATGCCATATTTTCTTGGAAATAATTTTGTTTTCTGAGTCATCACCTTAACCGGTGACTGCGTTAGTCGGACTCGACTTCTACGAAATACGTTCAGCTTTCGGTTGCTCTATTCTAATTTTTGTCGGATCCAACACGGCATATACATGCATATCAAATATATTATATAATACATAACAAACATCGATACAGTTGCGACGCAAATAAAAAGTATAACCAAGTATCATGGGACATGCCCATTGCCCACTTTTAGCCGTAGTGGATTTCCTCTCCCCTTGATACGTTGCTGATACGTTGTGACTAGTTTTGCAAGCGGTTAATCTAATCTGTTTCTATTACCTCTGCTGAATTTCAAAAAGTTACCATATGATGTAGCCTAGTGATGCACCAAAAGCCAAATTTAAATAGACCTAATTGGTATTATTGTATTTTGTGTGAATATTGCTACCACTAGCTTGTAACATTGTGCGTTTGTCATAAAGAGATTTCTAATAACCATCATTACTACTAAATTCCATATTTCAGTTTTTATCAGACATCGTTCATAAATTCTTGATGCTGCGAAAAATAGCTAAAATGTAATGACAAAGTTATCTCCCCCCCTCCCTTCAAAACGTCATAGATCCGACACTGCAGAGATCTGAAAATTTAACCTTTATTGCATTAGGCTACTTTCAAATTCATTACTAAACTAATGCATAACTTATGGATGATTTTTAATATGAATAGAAAAATTGAAGAATGTTTACCTCTTTAGCATACCTAACACTTTTCTTTCAATAATTTTGCTATCTTTCCACTAGACATACATGTACTTCAACATTATGAACATGCCATGTACATAATGTATTTGCCGCCTCCTATCAAAAGGCCTACTTAGTACTTATCTCACAATGTAATGTAGGACATCGCCATTTTCACACTGGCCGGCTTTGTTCTACGTACACTACACGTCCATCGTACAGGCTGACAAAACCAGTATAGGCCAGTTAAATTAACTATTAAACCACAAACAATGTTTCCACAAAAGAATTTAAATAACAGTAAGAATTTGGACACTAATACCACTCAAAGAATTAAAATTTAAGAAAATAAAACAAAAACTCAGCCATAAAAGTACTCAAATTTAACTTTTCAGTTAGCATAGCTTTTCTATTAGTTAACTGAAATAACATTTCAGTTACTATTTCAGTTACAGTTATTTCTGAAAACTTTGATATTAGTTAAAGTTAGTTACTATTAACTGAGCCTAACTTTTCAGTTAGTTAGCCATTTCAGTTACAGTTACAGTTAACTTAAATAACACTTGCTCTCAGTAATACGTTCCTGATATCGTCATCAGATGATGAACCGGACGTTAAACCGTTATTTGATTTGATTTGTACTTACTGTTTAACATTGAGATCATCTATTATTAGATAGCTCCAGAGAGCTGGTCTCAGTAGTGCTGCTGTGTTGTTATCAACCCTCACAACCTCCACACCGGACATCTCAAGCTTGCGCACAAGTATGCGCTGCACGCGTGACTGCACAGCGTGCGGTGCAGCATAGACGCGCAGTCGCCAGCCTGGTAGCACTACAGGAAGGAGCTGGGAGTAGCGCAGGGTGCCGTATAGCTCGTTGACACTGTCACCGCGCAGGGTCATAGACACTACACTGGTTACATTGGTGTCCCACCAGGTTGTGCTGCCTGGCCCACCAGCCTCCACCTGTCACATACAATACAATACAATATGATACAATACAATACAATATAATACAATATATTATGTATTTCCTGTGCAGGGTCAGAGAAACTTGAGGATCTAGACCAGGGGTGCACGACAAGCAGCCTGTGAGCCGCATGCGGCCCGTGCAAGGGCTAGAGTGAACAAAAAGAAATTATTGTCAAAGTTATGGGAGTACAATAACAAATATTTTGGCACATTAATAGTAGGCCTATTTTGCAGTAAGGAGGGACTGACCCCAAAATATTTTGACACCCGGTTTCATGTCTTCTTAGCACTTTAGATTGATAGTTTAAATAGCAAAAAAAGACATCCCCACCACCAAGAAAAGCTGGGCCCATTTTTCTGTTTTTGCATATGGCATTATGGCAGGCTAGGCTACTCTCCTTCACTGTTAAAAGAGCTTCGGAGATCTATTTAAGAATGCACTGTATATAGAAAGTAGTGAATGCTATCAAACCTTGGCTCTCCTGTCTATATATCGCTGCAAGATTCTCTTTCCTATCTCCACCTCCACTCGTATCTGACCAGCCTTCTCATAATGCGCCACATACCTGTAAAATACAATCAATCAATCAGTCAATAAGTGTACATAAAATTTAAATGATATTAAAATACATTAAATGATGGATTTTGGATTGTTTAGGGAAGGGGGCCCAAATAAACACATCTTGAATCTAGGGGCAGGGGAGGGGCGGGGCAAATAAGGAAAAGACAGAGACTTAATGTACTATTTTTCACAAATTTCAACTCAAGGGGGTTACTGGCTAACCTCACCTGGAGGGGGGATGGGTACGGCCCCCCTCAATAGGCGCCTGTATTTATTATATATATATTTAGAATGACTGAAGCTTCATTCTATTCTTAAGATACACTGGTAAAGAATTCCATCATGCAGTAGGATCGGACACACGGATATCACACGGACAAATATCGTGGATAATATCTTCACAAGACTTCTCTAAATGATTAGATTGTTCGACTGAAAATAATAAACATAGTTTAAAAAAATTCAATTAGAGTTGCTTGCAATTTATCATATGAACAACTTCGTTGAATGACGGATTTATGCAATTCGTCCCTGATATCGTCGTCAGTTGATGAACTGAAGGTTAAACCATTATTTTATTTGATCAATTTATCATTATCATTTTATTTTAGCACATTTTGCTTCTACATGGGAGCCCCCACACTTTTATTATTATTATTATTATTAATATTATCATATGAAAAATATTACCTCTGCCCTTTCTCCATGGTATGCCTAACTCTTGTTCCCGGTACTTTACGACTTCTCTCCGGCCAATAAACACCCGTTATCCAATCGTCAGCGAACCAATCGGTGAACACGCGAGGGTAATAGAAGCCAAATATATCCACGTGGGTCCGATGCACAAAATCATGAGTCAGAATGACTACATTTCCCTCCTTAAACCACGGGCCTACGACCCCGACATTCTCTGGGTTGTATCTTTAGTGTCAATCAATTAATTAAATAATATAATTTATAAATAAATTGTTTACAATTAGCATTCAAGTAAAGAATCAGTCCATCAATCAATCGGTTATGGAGTCAAAATGTCAACGATTGTACAAAGAGAAATTAACCATTGCAACTAATTTCTACTAAATTATTTCTCAATATATCTACATTTGTATTATGCATATTAATTGGTGTTTAAGTATTTTGAAATTACGCTAAAGCTAAAGCTAAGTCATTTGCTTGGCCTCCTTTAGATTAAAGCTAACATCCTTTATGTATTGTTATAGGCTACAATGTCAGAAACGGACTCAAAAGGGATTCGAACCAATGGCCGCCTGTTTATCAGGCAGCAGCAGGTGGCTGAGCCAATAGCATATTAGTTGAGTGCCAGACTCAAGTTACATCAGTTTATGGCTCGATTCCCAGGGCTCACCAGTCACTGATGTGGCCATTAGTACGCGTAACTGACTGTTGTTGAATTTGGTTGCAACCTTCTAGTCTATAAGAGACCGCACCATGCCCAGGGCAAGACCAGGTATTTGCCATATAAAAATGTATTTGCCATGGCTGTGGGCGATAAGCAGCATGATTATTCATTTCTTATACAATAAATTCCGTATATTTTAAGCAATAACGTTAAATGTTCTGCCATGTTAATAATTTTCTCTGCCCCGGTCATGCTCTGGTGGGCAAACATTTCTGGCGATGTCACTGTCAGGCAAGCTTGCTACATAGAGGACTATCTAACTGGGACAAAATATGAAATACATATAAAATAAATACAAATAAAAAGTATATCATAATATTTATTTATTAAAGAATAAGTAAGCATAAGTATCTTAAATAGGGATACCTCAGTCAAGAGAACACAAACACACCTTGCCAGTTCATCAATGAATTTCTCCGTCCATCCAGTTGTTTCCATGACAGTGTCATCATTGATGCGATAATAGTAATCCATGTTGTCCATATAGGCAGCCATCATGGCGTCATTCTGTGCCCAGGCAGGTCTACCTACACATACATACACACATACATATAGGCAGCCATCATGGCGTCATTCTGGATCCAGGCAGCCTACCTACATATACACATACAGTCATACACACATGCTTACAAACACACATACATACACACATACATATAGGCAGGCATCATGGCGTAGTGTAGTTTTGTGCACAGGCAGGTCTACCTACACATACATACACACATACATACACAAATACATACACACATACATATAGGCAGCCATCATGGCATCGTTCTGTGCCCAGGCAGGTCTAGCTACACATACATACACACATACATACACACATTCAGAGACAGCCTTCATGGTGTCGTTCTGTCACTTCTGTGCACAGGCAGGTCTGCCTACAGGCCCTATACACACATGTACACATGCATACACATACATTTAGTCATATACACACACGTATTGTATACATAAAGCAAAATGAATCTAGAATTTATTGGAACTAACCACAGGATTTAAAATTAATCAATCACAAATTCGAGATAGAATAGCGATTGATGTTCACGATGAATAGACCTGACTGGTACAGATATATTTTATTAAATAACAGCTACAATACTATATGTTCAGTCATACATTTATTTAACTTGCAGTATGTGATGATGCCTTGTTGGACCGTTGGTGAATCATAGACAATATATAAGTGATAACATTGAACACTATATAACCATACCTGAATGTTCACACTCGACGAGATGCAGTGTAACATTGAGTCTACGAGCACACTTCCTCTTCACCCTATCGTTAAACGTTTCTTCAAATAGATCATGGGCTCCTGGAACTCTAAAGAACGGATCCGAGTGATCATGTGAGACATAGAAATGGTAGTCAAACCCTCGTGTGGCCGTGGAACAAAATGACACGAGCAATCCTTTGAAGAACGGTAACTCAGTCGCTATGTTCTCTCTGTTGAGATCTTTTTGTTCCCGAGTGGTTAAAGCGCAGCCAATAGCAATGCTCACATCTTCTGAGCCAATCAACTGTCTGCTATAGGATGGGCCATCCATTCCATCAAAATTCTGATTTAACAAGGTGTCACCTAATTTAACATAACACTTTTAATTATTAAACTAGGATCAATTTGATCATACAGTATGTATCCAGGGATTTAAGCAAAACATTTAATAGTACATCTGTATCAAACATCGTAAACGATTTAAAATTGAAATCAGACTTGATCAGATAGTAAATAATATTGTGATGGATTTGATTAAGAAAAATCTGGTAATAAATCTGAAAATTTAATGCTAAAATCTGTAGAGATCATAATCAGATCTGGTGATTGCAACATCAGGGAAATGATCTTCTATGATCACCTTTAAATATTAAATCACACTCGTAAGTGAACAATAAATATATACCTAAATGTATGTACAATTTGTACATATACCATCTTACATGGATCCCTAACATGATCCTATGTCTCTGACATCATTCTTGGATGAGAAATCAGCCATTTAACCTTTATTTTTATTTTTATTAGTAGTAGTAGTACTTCATAGTATTATTAAACATATTGAACAGATTATCTGTAACAATATAAACACTATTAACATCATCTAATTATTAAATTGCATGGCAATTAAAGTCATCTATACACTATACAAGTCCAATTACGCATATATCAAGATTTATAACGCATTTTTAACAACTGAAGCATCACTACCCACCTCCTCCACCTTTTTTCCACGCTCCACCAAGGTCTGAGTCCTTGAGATTCTTGCCCAAAAACTCTGGAGCTCCCAACGGACTCTCTCGTAGGACGAATCCCACCTGAGTGTCATGGTGATGATGTCTTCCAATGTGTGGTAACTCTCCAGATTTCCTTCTTTCTGGCATTTCCTCATCAGGGGATTCTCTGTGATGATGTTGGAGATCCTCAAATAAGGATGATTCCTTTTCGAAGAGGGCCTCATGCAGCATGGTCATGGTGCCTTGTCCCAGCCTGCCGTGCATCACTATAACCATGCAGGCTGCGAGGAAGGCTATGCCCATAAATACAAACTTTAGATTGATAAGCTTACTCATCCTGCCAGATGCCTCCTGCTCCATCAATTGCAGCCTTTAACAGGCTACACTACCTTACCCTCCATTGTTCAATTCAAATGTTCATGTATCAAGAGCTACAGAGGCAGTTGAAAGATTACTGTAGATAGAAATCTAATATTGATTGTGTCTACATATTGTATGCTATAACAACCTTTGAATATATATGTATTATGTATAGCAGCCTATATCAATGTCAAACATTGATTGGGAATCCTTAAGTAGGCCTGCTGATTTTAAGAGTTTCCTATAGACACAACGAATTACACAAATTGCAATCAATGCTACCGGTTTCAATCTATATATTAAGCAGTAATTTTGTTAATTTGATATGCATACTTAGCATGGTAGAATTCATTTTTCATGAACGAAGACCATGAATTTTCAAGTTCTGGGGAGAGTCAAAAATGATGATGCGTCCAAAATTTGTTAGACAAAAAATGAGGGTGTTGTCTTCAATTTTTTCGTATTCTCACGAATTGAATAGAAAAAAGCTGCTCCACCAATGGGAGGACACAAAAATAGTCATAAGTAGGCCAACTATCAAGGCGACGTTTAAAGGTTAACATCTTGAGACACAAAAGTAATTTTTTAGCATAAATAACTCAGATCTTTGTGCTAAAATATTCGGACCCCATCTCAAACTTAGGGGTCCAATCCCCTAACCCCCAAGTCTCTGCCCTTAAATTTTTGTAAGAAACGCACGCCGACAAAACAATAGCCGTCGCTGATATTGATCTATATGTAGGAAGTTACAATATCTCACATGCTACATGTTGTTCATAGTTTACATGTTGTCATCAATTCTGCAAAGCCCCTACTCGACAGTTTTGCCAAAATGATACACGTGCAAAGAACTTACAATGTGGCATTATCACATTGGACCGTTGGTACACAATTATGTTAGAATGGCATTGATCGATTATGTTAGAATGGATTGATAAACTCCTTGATCTAGTATCTAAATTAGTATCTAAATCTTGAGCATTACAGACATTTTTGCTCTTTTACATTACAAGTCAACCTGTGAACCAAAATTATATTGAATTTTGGTCTCTATTTAGAACTCCTGCTTGTATTAGAATTTCTTAAATTCTGTGTGTTAGAGTAACTTTGAGGATAATCCGGTAAAACAGCGTTCGTGGTCGTAGTCTAAGTTTCTTCAAATTATTAATTAGGGTTAGGGTATGGGCGCGAGTCGTAACTCCAATCCTAACCATAACCATACCCTACTCTGCCCCGAATTTAGAAGAAAATGTCAACCCAAACTTAGATTACACTATCTGTGAAAATATGGAGAAATTGGTCAAGCGGTATTCATGCACGAATTTTAGGAGTACCGACTTTTGTAAACTATAATTTTTAACAATGATCATCAGAGCAGAGATTTTAGAAAATTATATTTAGGCCTATCGAGATTGCTCTAAAATAATTCGATTAAATTCTTCTTGAATTCACGAACTGGCCATGCTAAAATTAATCAAATGAGCTCTTAATATCTAGATATCTTTATTATGGATATTTTTGTCAACTTTGTTTAGCAGTTTATGCTAATATTCGGCAGTTTTATTATTATTTCTTGATTTTAAAGTGTTCGTATCACCTGTAACCTGTCCAATCAGTAAACATAAACAATGCAACATAGATAGAAATCAAAACAAGAGCTACATATAAAATACCGTAAGGGGCCGTCCATAGAAGACGTCCGCAATAAAAATCAGGACTTTTGACCCCACCCCCCCTCCCGATCCGCATTCGTCCGCTTTGGCCTGACCCCTCCCCCCTGCGAACGTTCGCACTTCGGACTGATTGGTCACCGCGGTCGGCAAAAAAGTGTGGGATTTTGAGTGAGAATTTGTGAGACTTCGCAAAAAAATTTGTACGGTTTTGACGCTAACGAAAAAAAAGGTAGGAATTTTTTTTTCACTGATGAAAAGCCATCAGCTGTGGAACCCCCCCCCCCCCCGGGGGGGTTCTACAACTTCATCATGGTTCCCACTCCCTTGGGACTGATTGGTCACCGTGCGGTTGGTCACCGGGGCAATTCGCAGTACGTAGTCGGTCAGGACGCATAAGGAAAGAAGCAAAATAAATGGCAATTTAGCCTAATTATGCTGTTCTGCGAACAAAATAATATTGCAGTTTAGCAGACATTTTCTGAAAAAATTTATGTTTAATCAAAAATTGTGCGATTTCGAGAAGACATATAAGACATAATTAGCACAAACAAATTTGTGCGGTTTTAACACTATCAATGAAAGGTAAGATAGGTAAAAAATAGCCATTGATGACGTAATTTAGGTCCAACTCCCTCTCCCCACCCCCGTCATCAATCGCGACAGCGCTCTACGCGCTATCTGGTGGTGACCGACCACGCTCTATGCGCTACCCGGTGGTGACCGATCATGCACTACGCGTTACTCCGCTTGGTGGCTGACCCTAAACGGATAAGAGCTTAGCCCTCCTTAAGCCCCCCCCCTGTAACATATTACATAATAGAATCTTCAGCAGGATTCTTCTCACTTTAAGAACTGATGAAGGGATTTTACAGGATAGCCCGTGAATGAATCTGACAATGGATTAAGATCAAAAGATATACATATCTTTTGATCTATGCTCAGATTGCAATGACTGCAAGCCAGCGAAGTGACACATTGTAAATAACTAATAATAATTGTTTCTGTAGGATTACACAACTCAATAGGATTTTCTTTAATGTAGACTCTTTAATATTTAATGTGACTTTAATGCGAATTTAATGTAGATTAATTTCGATTAGATTAAATGTAGATTCTCTTTCATGTAGACTCAATGTGTGAATGTATGTAAGTACGAGTGGAGATTGGACTCTAATTGTGTGTGTATGTATGTGTGTGCATGTGCAATATATCACTATATAAATCATGCCTAATGAAAGGTAAATAACTTTTGTATAGACACGAGCTGTATAGTGCATTGGATTGTGTATCGTTCTCAATTAAATGACTTGTTAAAATAAAGTCTTAAAGCGTTCAGTATTAGTATCATGTAACAATATATGACACTACGGTTTTACTATCAGATGTTAGTTAGGCTAAGCAATCCGCCGGTAAGCTTTTATACTACTTGTAGTACAGATTTGCAATCTAGTACAGATTTGTTAGGGTCGTGGGTTGGGTGGTGAGGTTGCAGATCTGTACTACAAGTCATTGGCGGTTCTAGACTTTCAAAACTGGGTGGGCTTAAAAAGATTCTAGCCCCAAGAAAAATTATCGCCCGCGATCCTTGTTTTAAAGCTATAGGCTAGTCCAATGGGGGGGGGGGAGGAGGCTAGCGAGTGCCTTCGCCCCCTCCCTGAACTTTGCAATAGGTCTATTCCTCTATCTTTTCTCGATTTCATCTGCCCGTTTCGATATTCTCTGTCCTGTCTTGAAATAAAATTTAATTCATTATACTTGGCCCCAGTTGGGTAATTTCTTAATGAGAGGTAGCGAGGCTCTAAAAGCAGGTGAAATTTTAGGATGGCCTACATTTTTCAGGCCTACGTGCATTTGAGTCAAGCTTTTAAGCAGGTGCTGGAGCTCAAAAACTAAAAGTGTGAGGTGCCGGGCCTCAGCCCCGGTGAGCCCCGGCCCAATATTTGACCACTGCTTGGCCTCCTTAAAAATTATAGATCCTCTAATGGACGAGATGGAAGTTTTGCAATAGATCTCAATGCATTTCATCTAGGCTAGGCCTAAATTGAAAACATTAACTTAGAATAAGAAAATCTGCGAATCCTATCAAATTCGGAGTCGATTCATCTTGTAATAATTATTTAACTATGAATACCGTATTAATGATCAGATCTACAGAAGTCTGGGGCGAAGCCCAGGTGATTTTTTAGCTTTGTAATGCAACTCATGAAAACTGTGTGTATTTTTACGCCATTTTTCAACATCTGAAAACAGTAGGAGCTTGTATTGTAGGGTTTAGTACGTTAAAATATTGTGGGCTAGCGGGGCTAAGCTTAGCAAAATCTGGAGGGGGGGGGGGGCTAAATCTCAAAACTGGGGGGGAAACCCCTTTAGCTCTAGTGTAGAACAGCCACTGCTACAAATAGAACGGATGCCGCCGGTATGCATATTAACTAACTGCACATGAGAATTGCTGGCACAGAAAATAACACAGAAAATAATTAAAATCTGCAAGAATATGCAATTTCTTAAAAGAAACACTAGATACAACCATTCCCCACCCCTAGCCCTAACCCTAAATGTTAAAAAGTAATGAAAATGAGAGAAAAATATTTCCTCGAGCAACAGTCGAACCCCTCAACAAAACACCACAATGTTGA
>JAQFZF010002081.1:0-12920 GCA_034695365.1 Enchytraeus norvegicus
AATAGCTAGGCTAGTCTCTAAGAGAATAGCTAGGCTAGTCTCTAAGAGAATAGCTAGGCTAGTCTCTAAGAGAATAGCTAGGCTAGTCTCTAAGAGAATAGCTAGGCTAGTCTCTAAGAGAATAGTTATTCTTTTGGAGCTTTCTGGAAAAAGCTCAAAATGAATTTGCTTTCCCTTAGATTTTACTTTTTAATTGTCAGTTTTATTGATAAATGAACTTCCACCGTGTTTGACCAGTTTTGACCCATTCTCTTTTAGCACTTGTGACTTGTTAACTGTGTTTGAATGGACCAGCTAGTTGTATTGTTTGTGCAATATTAGACGTCCCTGATGAAACGGACGTTAAACCCATATTGTTTTGTATTGTATTTTGTAATATGCATAGCCAAAGTTTTAGAAATTCAATTTGTTATTTATTGATTGATTGCTTGACTTACTGTTACATTGAAGGCCTAAGCAAATATAAAGGCTTAATGAATACTCGAAATTGTATAATACTATATTTTTTGCAGAAGGAAGAAGGATGTAATTATGATAAAGATTTATCATGAAGGCGATTTCTATAGCGTTCATCAAAAAAATGGCGAAAAATTCACTTCAATATTAGATATGGTCTATACCTATGCTCTAGGTCCAGCCATTCTCAAAGAATCAAATGGCAATGAAGTTGAATTGATATCCCCTTTATCGTCTGAAACCAGTGATAGGTTAGTTATATGCTTTTTGCAATAATATGTTTTTGCACTCAAATATTATTAAATCAGTTTTACTGAGCGTAAATAAAGGCTAGAATTTCATGTGATAGTTACAATTTAAGGTCTGTGTACACAATTTGCACTACAAATCCATATGATGCGTGTGCCCTACTCCAACGAGTCTATTAAGTAATCAAAGGACGTTAAAAGCGTTTGCACTTCACAGTGGCGTCTTCTTCAGGCTCTCCGATTGGGTTTGAATTATGCATAACTGCAGCAAATATCTGGATGCCTGCTTGGACCACTTTGAACAATTTTTAGAGCGTTTTGGTGGTGTGTGCAAACGAGTTCAGGTCGGTACTCCAAACCCTTGTCAGCGTTTGTTTTATTCTTGTCGAGCCATGGAAGTGCCACTATGCATACATGGCTTACCCGCTTCCAAATAAAAATATACCAGGCTGTCCTGAATGCAAATGCAACTACAAAACTCATTTTTGGTGCTCAGTGTGCAAATTCGCGGTTTGTCTCCCGCGAAGTGGCTCCACAATTCGCAAACTATTGTTAATTGTTGTTAAATAATTATCAATTATTAAATTATTGTTTATTATATTTTTATTATATTAGTACGTCTCTATAACTCAGTTGGTTAGCGCGTCGGCCAATTTGTGCCGACTGTTGCGCACGAGGTCCGGGTTTCGATTACCGGTCGAGCAATCAGAGAATAAAATCTCGGATGCACAGCGGGCCAACCAAGCCCTCCATCCCTCTCGGGGGTCGGTTAATTGGAAGGAATTAGAACGTAGTAGGTGACTGCTTCGGAAGATTGCGAAGGTTACCACAGGTCTGGCGTATATGATCCAATCATCAAAATTGGATTGTACAGAGTGGGGCTGGGCTGGCGGCCTCACCGTCTGATTAATGACTCTGTTATCTGTGTGCTGCAATCGCTCAGGATCGGGATTAGCTCTGCGCCAACGTTTGGTAACGAGCATGGCACACAACCTTTGCATCTTTATTATATTATTAAATATTGTTAACGTTTGTCTGCAAAAGTTGTCCCCCAACAGGAGACACCTTTTATCGGAGGGCACCTACTCTTTACGCCTCCAGAGAATTTTTATTAAAGAGTCGATGCAGGAGGAATAAATTTTCTCCTTCGGCCCCGCCCCGTCTGCGAACAAAAATTGGGGAGGGTCAAAATTCAGTTTCTTAAAACCAGGTTCATCAAGTTATTGGTTTGATCGCAACCAAGCTCAGTAGACAATTGAAACTGACTTGGATGGCAACAACAAGAATATTATAATACTGTACGGAGATGCGAAGCAGGCAGATAAGCTTTTATGGCCATGTTATGAGGAATTAAGAATTAGAAAACATAATCATAAGCAGAAAAATTGAAGAAAAAAAGCGTTGCATAGGAAGACGAAGAATTACCTATACAAAGAATCACAGTGATTGGATGAATGTAGAAGAAGTAGATATGTTTTAAGAACCTCAGTAGTGAGAGAAATGTGGAAAACCATGACCAACAACGCCTGGAACCGGCAGGATGCCAGAAAGAGAAAATAAGGAGATCCAATTGCGATTTCGTAATACACCGTGGCCCGTAAATAAGTGCACTATTTTGAATGCCTGTAACTTAGTCAATAATTAATCAATTAACTTAGAAATTGCTAAATTTATTACCAGCAAACCCAAAAATGTTACTTGAAAATCTAAGCATTCGGTGCAGGGGTTAAAAAAATATCGTGGTGTGAATATGATCTAATGTTCTGGATGCTTATAAGCTGGGAGATTATACGCATTACACAACGTCATCGATCAACGTTATTGTAGTATCTTTAGATATCATTAATTGCATTATAAAACATGCTGTGCTAGGAAGCTAATCAATTACAGCGACAGGCCGACGGTCTGTGACCCAGTTAGAAATGACGCGCGCATTACTCCAGCTCAGAACGGTTAAAAAAAATTATTTATTTTCAAACCACGACATCTTTTTAACTCTTGTACCGAATGCTTAGATTCTTTTATTGAACATTTTAGGGGTTCGTTGTTAATAAATTCTGCAATTTCTATGTTAATTGATTTAACATTGATTACGTTATAAGCATTCAAAATAGTGTCATTATTTATGGGCCACGGTGTAGTAAACTGGGTTTTCGTGCTTTCGCTGCTAGTGGCCTAGTAGCTTGGAATCTCCTACCTTCTGACCTAAGACTTCAAACTTAGTCAATTTATGAATTATGTATAAATGAGAAACTTATATTTTTAAACAATCAAACAACACTTGGTTGACGTTGAGATACAAAGTATGTAGCCTAGTATATAATATTATGGAGGCTCTTAACATGTCGGTTTTGTATTGTATTGTAGGCCTATTTGTAAAATTAATGTGGTCGAAAAAGGGGCCGTAGTGGGGTCGGGGCCAGAAAGGGGCATACACCCTTCACAAGATATCTATTTATTATGCAATGAAATGACTTTTTAATGTTAAATTAAATCCGTAAAATTTAGGCATCAATTTTTGTTTAGCCATATCAATAAATAAGACATCCAATTCATAATATCTTTCGAGAAATTGTAGTGATTCGGAAGGAGGGGAGGGGGCGATCGCATCAGGGCCCTCTTGATGTGACACCCATAGCCTACTCCAATCATTCACAAAAACGTCATAATTATGAAACTATAAAACATGTAAAAAAATTACTTGCAAACCCGTGCGGGGCTGATCCCCCAATCCACCTAACTTGAGTCACTGCCTACAATTCGTGTTCAGTTTAAGACTCAGGAATAGTAGAAATGTAAGGAATATAGGCTATTGACTATGAGCGCTTTAATTTCGACATCTCATTTCACTCTCATCTTGTTGTTGTTGTTGTTCTTAGAAAATCATCCAGCATGCACTAAACATTGAGGAATTAAACTAAACTTGAAAAAGACTACTAAATGATCTTTTGACAGAAATACATAGGCCTAATACTAAACATTGGCCACATTCCAAAAAATATATAATACTAAACATTGATCATTTGAACTAAACCTGTAAAGCCTACTAAAATTAATTATTCTGCCTAAATGCAATTTGCTACTGACGTCGTTATGTGAACGCTAAAACTATGCAAGACTACCGCGCATTTCAATCTGAACAATGAAATTGGCAGCACCTGACAGTTCGATAGGGTTACAGAAGTCTAATATAGAGATTGGACAATTAGCATTGGCTAATACAAGACTCAGGAGTAATAGATAGAAATGATAGAAATTGTGTAGACAGAATCTAGTTATTCATTAGTCTTCGCGGGTAATCGAGTTTCTATTTCTAGTTTCAATTATAATGTTTTTGTGAATTGTCAGGTGGTATTACGGGACTATTTCAAATGCATTGGTTGAGGAAATGTTAATTGAAAAAGGCAGCAGACACTGTTTTCTAGTTCGCGACAAGAGCGGTGCGCCAAACAAGTTCGTCTTGTGTGTACTGATTAAAGCTAATCAGGTTATATACATCATAATAACATGGAAGGTAAGACCTACAGTAACTCTACTTACGGGGCCTATATTTTCCTGCTAATTAATTAGTAGCCTACAACACTGACGTTTAAGCGTAGACCAAGACAGTGACGGATCTCGGAATTTTTGAGGCGGGGGGTACATGCATTTTCTTCGAGCGGGGCAGATTAAATTGAAGCCAATCGAGGGGCAAGGGTCCAGAATAGGTACATTTGAATGGGCCAAATTAAAATAATGTTCAAATCAAGGGGTTGAGAGCGGGAGCGGGCTTTCCCCCTCAGATTGAGGGGGCGTTATTTCATTACCTGCCCCCTCCCGCCCCCGTCCCTTAAATCCGCCCCTGCACATAATAATTATTCTTTATCATAAATGACAATTACATATGTTCAAGCTTCTTTAGCACGTACGTCTAATAGCTTCTTCTGTACGTCAATATAGTTCAGTTGGTTAGCGCCTCGACCAATTTGTGTCTAATTTTTGCACATGATGTCCGCGTTTCGATTCCCGTTCGAGCAATCAGAGAGTAAATTCTCAGATGTACAACTGGCCAACCAAGCCCTCAATCCCTCTCGGGGGTCGGTTAATTGGTAGCAATTAGTACGTTGTAGGTGACTGCTTCAGAAGATTGCAAAAGGTTAACACGGGTCTGGCATATGGTCCCTTAATTGGATCGAATGTGGGGCTGGCGTGACTGTGACAGAACTGACGCATTGAACGCCTAATGCCATTATTACTCCTGATCAGCTATACCAAGACTAGTCATTAAAGAACTGTGAAGCCTCTCATGGACGTAAGCTAACAAGTGATTGCAAATTATTAAATTAATTCTAAATTAATTCATAGTTATTGTAGCAAAAAAATAGTCAAAAGGAATAGGCAAACACGAAAGAGCAAATGCTCTGTTGGTCGCTTGTCATATTATTAAATTTATAGTGAGTCAATTTTAAATGAAAAGGGCCAGCGCCGGTGTTGCCTAATATCAGCATAAGATTGACAAGCAAAGCAGGTGAGTTACTATCTAATTAAAAACAATATTAAACATAAAAAATAGTGAAAATGTCGATATTAATACGTTAATCGATAAGGTAAAAGTTCTTACTAGACAATATCATTTGTAGGCCTAATCTATATCTGTTGAGAAAGTATAACTAAATTGATATGTATGCTATTAGCCAACGCTTGATGTTTGCCTTAAACGTAAATTCGGAAGTTGCAGTAGTCAAGGAGTCCGTAAAAGGCTCCACATCCTGGGACCACGAAATCGGATGAATTTTTCCGGAGGGTTGTGCGATAGTGCGGAATAAATTGGCTAACGGTTTTTAAGTTATAGGAGGCACTATTTGGATTATTAAGCAGTAAGAAACAATTGCACACAGACGGCAATTGCTTATTCAGATAAAGATGAAGAGACATGTAAAATAAGTATTTATATCAGTAAATGTTAGTAAATTCACATTTTTTATACAAAATATCAGTGTGAGATAGATAATTTGTTTTCAAACTTTACGAATCGCTCTCTTTTGAAACAAAAATAAATCGTGAATGAAAGATTTTGAGGCCACACCCCATAGAATGTTAGAAAGATGAGGATAGGCTACACATATTACACAAGTGATTAATAGATTGACAAGAGACTACCTGAATTCAGTTTATTGCGTTAGAGCTTTCGGGCCTTTATGTCCATTCTCACGTTGAGCTGTGTCTATACATGTAGGCCTACGTTTGTATTTTGCTCCATTTTGTCCCTGATATCTTCGTCAGATGATAAGCGATATTGATTTATTAATAAGATGACATGAAATAAACGAATCAAAGCTAGGTCTCTATGTGTCTGGAATCGTACCCGGATTTTCGGGGTTAAATAACAACTCAGTGTCGGAGACAAACTAAATTTATATTTGGCCTACAATGGCCCTACATGTAGCCATGATGTAGGCCAAATAATTATAAACAGTTAAAAATGAACTTTTCTGCCAGAGGTGACCATTACTTTCTGAATCTATTGCGGTTTAGCTAGAATATAGCCTAATATAGGCTATATATTGCTAATATATGGCCTATATTAGCAAATATATTAGCATCAACTTAGCACAGGCTGGTGGCGGTAGTCTAGTGGTTAGCGTGGTGCGCTCTGGCGTAAGATGATTGAAGAGTCGTGAGTTCAAATCCAGCTCAGACTAGGCCTACAGAGAAATAATAACGCCACCGGTACTGCTTAATCGTGTATCGGCGCTTGCTGCATGGTGCGCTCTTTACAGCAATGGTACGATTAATCAGTGGGAAGGAAGACTACAAGAAATACCAAAAATAAAAACTAAGCAAGGAAACCCTGAAAACACGTGCGGTTGACATACATGGAATAGAAGGAAAAAAATATAGGTCAACACTTTATCAAATGGCTACTACAGTCCCATTCTGTGAATTTTGTATTTGATAGAATGGAGTGTGCTTCGTTGAGGCGACAGGCTTTGCAAAGAAGCATAAAGATTTAAAATCTCTAGTAGAACATCATCGAACTCATCCAATCAGAGACGTAGAAGGTCGCTCAATTGTACTTGGGGAGGTAAGAATTGGATCTCATATATTTCGTCGTGTCTTCCAGTAAAAGTTATTTTCATTTATTTACTCTGTGCGGTAGGTCTATATGTAGGGGCCTAGGGGCCGGATATATTATACAACAATTATTTTATATGTTTACTCTATGTAGCAATTGTACCATGTATGATATAGGCTACATGTAGTGGCCTCTGTATAATACAACCATTATTTACAGTAGGCCAGGGGTGCACAACACGCGCCCTGCAACACCAATGCTGCCCACCGAGCCTTGCCGTGCGCGTCGCCCAAGGAAGAAAAAAGAGGCTGGTTAGAAAAAATATTTTTAGTGTTCACAATTTCTGATGTCAAAATAGCAATATTTATGGAAATTAATGACATTTCGCTGTAAGGGGGATACTAAAAAAGATAATTAGGCCTACACACCATAGTTTAGAATTGACCCCTAGGCTTGGAAGCTGATCTCATTTTGAAGCGTTCAGCAAACAGGTGACAAAATTTATGTCATTAATCTAGCGGAAAGGTCTCTAGCCCAAATTATTCCAAAGGGGAATACTAGCCCTCCCGAAATATTTTGGCCCTCTATAGTTGTTCTAGGCTCTTTAGTTTAACAGTTTAAATATGAAAAATGGTTAATCTTAGTCCTCCTGCCCAGAAAATGAAAACCCATGGCGTATAATTTGTGCGGCCCGCGACCACTATAAAAAACTGTATGTGGCCCAAGGCGCAGATTTAGAGGGGGACGGGAGGAAAATTTTAATGTAAAAAATAGGGAAATGTTTGAAAACTGTGCATGAAATCCGCATAGTTTGCCGTTTTGGGCCCCCGGCCCCCCTCGATTTTGTCTGGCCCCCTCATTTTTTTTGCTTGGTCCCTCCCTGAAAAAATGCATGTAGTTCCCCCCCCTCAAAAAATCCTAGATCCGCCGCTGTGTAGCCCTTCGGTCCATCGAGGTTGTGCACCCATTGCTCTAGGCCTACAGTCTTCTTGTTATACGTAGACATACCCGTAGCCTACATTCAACATTTAATATAATCAGTGCCGGAGATTTAAAGATGCTATGTTGTTGTATTATTATTATTATTTATTTATTTATTTTTTATTAGACACCAAAAAGGGTTAGACAACCCTGTAAGAATCACTGTTACAGTATGAATAGAATAGGTACACAAATTACAATAAATCTATAACTAACAGTAATTCTTGGTGGCTAATTAGCAATGAACAAAATCAATGAGTAAGAATTGTAAGATAAGTTTAAAGTCACTACCAGTTTCCTTATTAAATTTCGTAATTGTTACGAATAATTTCACATAGGCTAATTCTAATAATATAGTTCAAAATTTAACATCGAAATTAAAGATATAGTCCGTTGATGTTAGGCTACAAATTAATCTTCAGTCCAATAACCAAATAGTGCGATAGCTCACGAAATTTAAATAATACCAATAATAACAATTTTAAAATGCTATGTTTAGAGTGAACTTTAGATACAAGTTATTCTATTCATATTCAATCATCATCATCGGCACACTTTTATTTAAAGTCAGAGATTCTAATGAGTAGACTACATTAGTGCATTGCCACTGCTTGTGTACATAACATTATACGTTCGGTGTGTGTGTATATTGTGTCTAGCCCCTGCTCCAAGAACCATCTATCCCTGCGCTAGACGACAACCTCAACGCTTCTACTGCTTCCTGTGCGATTGAACGGCCACAAGAAGACGATGTTAGTTTCAGCAGTTATATTTGCGTTATTTACTCGTGTTGGATCCTGGAAACTTGAGAATAGACCAATTGAGAACTGCACATGTTTCGTAAAAGCCACCTAAAGCATATATTTTCATACTGAGTAAGGCAACGGGAAACCACCTGGAAGTCAGAATATATATTCCCCAGAAAAAGGTTACATACCGGGTGTGGTAAAGCATGGCCTTTTTAATGGGATCAACTTAATGATCGATGGAGTGCTCACTAATGGGGGTAGCAGACTGTGTTTCAGAATGTGTACCTTGGACGTGCCATTTGGCAGTGCATTAGAGATAGAGAGAGAGATCTAGGCCTACATTATAATTGGCTGTGTGCGTTTGTGTTACATTTGCCTCATTTCAAACCACTTTTGTGAAATTTCTAGCTACAATTATTTCTATGTCGATTATACTAAGTCCTGCATTTCATTTTCGAACGAATCCACTAGTGAACAACTGACTATCTGAGTTACCTCATGTTGTCGTATCAGTATAGGTCTACTATATTAACCAACTATTGGCACTAACGACTAAGTTCCGTCTAACTTTGCATTGTAAAAAAGCCTGTTCACGAATTCAAGTTTAACATAAATGAATTTAAATCCAAACCATAACCCAAACCCTAACCCTAACCCTAATATAGTCCATAATCACTGCAATCGATCACAGCAAGGATTAAGACAGAATCATAAAAGTTTATTCAAAAGGCCTACAAACTGCACGGAATTTAGTCGCTACTCTATTGGCCTGCTTGCATCAAGATAAAAGGTCGTGATTAACTGCCATCCATAAGCCTGAGACTGAATTCTATTAATCCAAAGTTTTTGTGCAGTATGAAAAGAAGTCTGACGGAGATTTGGGAAATAGAGAGAAGAATTGGTTATCTGAACTCTATGCTGAGGGGCGAAATGAGAAGGTAGCTGCGTTAGTCGGCTCTAAACGAAGCACGAGTCCTCCGTTGGATAATAATTAAATTTCATGGAACCAAATTCAACCAAGAGAGAAAGAGACAGAGAGAGAGAGAGAGAGAGAGTGGGGGGGGGGGTTGCACTATATTTGTACATCTTAGTGACGTTTATATTTAAGGATGATAAAAGTGATATGATAATATTATGTTGTTTGGGCTTATAACGATTTCTTTAACTTGCATCATGTGCGTCATTATGTAAAGCGTTTTATTTGTTGTTGTTACAGATGTATGAGAAATGCAATCCAACCACTGCTGAAGAGACCCAGATATATCAGAGCCTAATGGCGAATCAGGTAAGCAATCTTCTTGATTTTCTATATAAATCAATTTTTATCGTATTCAATACTGAACGTAGGCGCAGAGTTTATTTCGATCCTGGGCGACTACAGCCCACAGGTGACAAAGTGATTAATTTTAAGGTGAAGTCGCCTGCCCAACTGTACACAATCCCATTTGATCGCCAGATTTGGGGCTTTAGCTGGAACCAGGAAGGTTGTAACTTGTAATACATGTACAAGATCCAAGGTCATGTGGCAAACGATTCCACAGTGTTTGATCGCTAAAAACTGAAAGATTGGCGAAAGATTTATTGATGGAAACAGTGAGCTTCAGATGAAAAAAGGATAGACTCTCTGACTATAGCTATCAGCGTTTCGACGATATACGATTGGAGAAGTTGTGTGCTGCCAAGTAATTCCATTTAGAGAATAAGTAACGTTTCTAACCTATACAGATAGTTCGATGTCTGAGACTTCAAATTGTTTATATATTTTTGAAGCCACAAATGTATATGAATTACACTCTAGCAACTGCAGAAGCATCACCCATTTATCAGACTTCGAAGATGCATCAGGTAAGCCATCTTTCCTGATTTTCCGAAGTTTTTAATATACGTTTAATTGCTCAAAATAAATCTTATACGCCATAAAATATAATTTAAATTTTATTGTATAATTGTTTTCTAAAAAGTCAAAGGTGATGTGTCATATTCTCTACCGAACGTAGACACGAAGCTGATCAAAATCCTGAGTGATTGAAGCGCACGCGTGACAATCTGACGGAGAGGTAGTCAGCCTATCACTACACGGTCCAATCTGATTATTGGATCATATCCGCCCTGACCCATACACATGTGGTTACCTTCGCAATCTTCCGAAGCAGTCACCCACTACGTACTAATTGCTTCCAGGTTCCTGAACCATAAAGAAATGGATGACTTAGTTTGCCCGTTGCATAGACCTATCCGAGATTTTTACTTTTTGATTGACTCTACCGGGAATCGATACCCGGTAGAGTCCCTTCGGTAACGGCAGCTCAACGGATTGTCTCACTTTATCCATTCTATCTAGCTAGTGCTCTGCCAAGTGGTAGGTCCTGGAAGTCCAATTCCTCCATAACTCTCTATCGCTAACTTTTCGTTTCATCACATCATAATAGTAGGCCTATGTTCCACCTTCAATGAAATCATCTAACATTCCATCTAACATTAAATTACTCGTATATCATACCTCTTAGCATACAATAGTCATGGACTTTCAGAATAGGGCTTATGTTTAGAACATTTCAATTTATTTTATTTCATTCTAGGTTTTTGTTAATTTTTTTTGTGTTACTTTTATTGTTTTATGATATGTGTTGTATATTGGTTGTAACAATCTGCTATTGTCAGATTGAAGATAATAAACGAATTTTATATATATATATATATAAATATATATATACGCTTCGTATATACGGCTTCGTCCTCGTCCTTTTCTTCCATCAAACTTTCATTCTATAATCTCCTTCATCATGCCTTCACCACGCATGACATGGCCAATCCAATTCTTTCTTCTCAATATCGTTTCGATTAACACTTTAGTTTCACTAACCCTATTTAGTACCTCTTCACTCGTTATGTGTTGTGTATAAGAATTTTTTCTATTTATCTCCATATCCACATTTTAAAAGCTTCCAGTCTCCGCACATACTCCTTACGTTGCGTAAGGAGTACGACCACGTCACATATATATATACAGCACCCTACAACAGCACTGACTAAATCACTGTCCTTATGATTCTATTCTCGTTATTAACTTCATTCTCCTCGAGAGTAATTCCTTTCTTTTAGTAAAAGCAACTTTGGCTGTGGCTATTCTTGTTCTTATATCTACTTCACATCTTCCGTCCTCAGTAATCCATGCACCTAGATATTTAGACTTCTTCACCTGTTCTACCTTCTGCCCTTGTATATGAATATCAACAGTTTCACCTCCGTTTCTAGATACTCTCATTGTCTTAGTTTTATTTATAATTTATTAATTTTCATACCATAAACTTCTGCTACTTCTTGTAATGCATCCATTATTTTCTGTAAACCTTTCTGTGTTCCTGCTACCATTCCCTGATCGTCTGCAAAACGTACGTCTCTTACCAACTTTCCTCCAACCTTTATTCCTGCCCGAATGCCATCCATTGCTTCTTTCATCATAGATTCAGCATATATAGAAACAATACAGGAGACATCCAACATCCTCTTCCAACCACACCAGGTTCTGAGTTATTACCATCTACTCTTACAACCATTTCTTGTTTCATGTATAAATCAGCAACCCACCTTATCCATTGAGCCGCTGTAAATATAGTCGATAAAAATGATTTAATTTATATGTCATTGTACAAAATAAAAATATATGTAGGTCTGTATGCGCTTTCTGAGAACGTCTCCGTGGTTCATAGGTGAGCACTTTGGCCAGTTTGTATCAAACTAGTCGGGTTCTATTCCCGGTTGAGTCACCTGAGAGTGGACTATCGGATGTCCTAAGGGCCAACCAAGCCCTCTATCTCTTCATGGTTCTATCAATTGGCAGCAATTAGTACGTAGACAAGTAGTGGCTTGGTTTCCACTACTTATCTACAATACTGACTCGGAAGATTTCGAATGTAAACACGGATTAATAAAGGCCTTTTATTATTATTTTTAATATTTAATGCTATTTTGTAATGCATTATTTTCCTGTGAGGTAGATATAAGAACAAGAATAGCCATAGCCAAAGATGCTTTTACTAAAAGAAAGGAATTACTCTCGAGGTGAATGAAGTTAATAACGAAGAAGAGAATCATAAAGACAGTGATTTGGTCAGTGCTGTTGTATGGTGCTGAGACGTGGTAGAACACATAACAAAAGAAGAGGTACTAAATACGGATAGTGAAACTAGAGTGTTAATTGAAATGATATTGAGAAGAAAGAAGAATTGGATTGGCCATGTCTTGCGCGGTGAAGCAAGATGAAGGAGATTATAGAAGGAAAGTTTGATGGAAGAAAAGGACGAGGACGAAGCCGTATAGGAATGTTAGATGATGTAAAAGAAGGTGGAATGTTTGATGTCATGAAACGAAATGCTAGCGATAGAGAGTTATGGAGGAATTGGACTCCCAGGACCTGCCACTTGGCAGAGC
>JAQFZF010002082.1:0-12918 GCA_034695365.1 Enchytraeus norvegicus
GCTTTAAATTCATTTAGTACAATGACTATTATAGTACTGATGTACTGTCTAACTCATAATTCTTGCACAAATCTTTCACACTTCAACAGCGTTTTCAGTCAGGACTGTTTCATCAAACACTTCTTCCTCCTCTGGTTCATCTCCATCCTCACTGTCGTAAGAACTAGCTACAAGACTTAGTGCCGTTTCAGTCACATGTTTCAACGGTTCCTTCCTCCCCTTATTACCAATTCTTGTTTGTTCAAGTAAGTTACTCACATCAACCACATTGTGCACATTTCTGTAGGACGCTTTAAATTCATTTAGTACAATGACTATTATAGTACTGATGTACTGTCTAACTCATAATTCTTGCACAAATCTTTCGCGTCACCTTCATTTATAAGCTTATCTTTTAGGAAAGTTTGGGCGTAGATTCGAAACCCAGAGTGGACGAAGTAAGACATTAGACGAAACACAATCTATTCACAGCATCAGTGAATAGAGTTTTCATTTAAGAGATGACTGTATTGAGACAAAGTTGTAAACTTCTATTTTAAATACCTCTTCTGCATGGAATTGTTTGGCGTTTATCAAATGTAACCTCTCCAAATCGACGTGTATTTTTCGCAATACGTTTCTGTACCAAGGTCGTGTCAAGATTGTAAATGATAAGACTTAATATTTTGTATAAGTCTTAAAATTTTCCCTTGACGCTTCATCTAGATTTGTCTGGTGCAGCTTATCGATGCATGGTGTAATTAGATAAGTGATATATCCAGATCAAACAGCAGAATGCGAGATTCTGCCATTCTGGACCAGTGACTTGAAATCTACTCTGTAGAATTTAATTTGCAGCGTTAAATTCATCCACACTACTTAAAGACCACGAGCTGTTGATACAGATTCTCACTTCCATCTCTGAATTGTTCAAGTGCTGTTATGACTATCTTCTAACACTCCAGTAGAGTTGCACATCCATATTCTACTCTTGTCCATGATCGTGTAGTATATAACTTGTGTTTGACAACCGTTTCAGTAGGCCTACTCTCTTATGGCGTTCCTAGCTTTGTAATTGCACCAGAACTTCATGGCGCCTATGACTGCCAAAGACTTTTGGCTTGTATATTGAAAATTTCTAATCGTATTCCTAATGCATGCGCAGCATTTGATTCAGTGATTCTGTCGCGGTTCTATCAACAAGCAGGGGAGATAGTAACTGTTACATTACTGTCACTGTCAACACTGTGTCCACAGTACACACTACACAGTACACATTATTATAGGCTCAGCAGTCTGTTAATTAAAGTTGCCAGTGAAGTATGCACTGACGTTTGTTTTTGTCAAATTACCAAATGCTACGATTAGTCGTCGACACGCCTTGTCCACCTTTGCAAAACCTCTGTGCCATTTTCCACTTCCCCCCTGTTTTCCCATTTCCGTACCTTTTTCCACTCCCCCACCTGTTTTTTCAACTACGCAATCTGTTGTTAACATGGTGTGGACGCCTCTGATCGACTGGAACAATTACTCAGTATGGCAAGCCGAAAATAAAATTGCGGTGAATTAAAACACAAGTACCGTTGGTTTAGTTGCTGATGTCCTCATAATTTGCGAAATAGCTGATTTTGTATTGAAATTTGTGCCTTGGTCTTGCCATGTGGCAGGTCACGCAATAGATAGATGGGCCAATACCATACGGGAAGTTCTATAATTATTAACATGGCCTAATTTTTTAAATGCCAGGGGTGCACAACACGCGTCAACACGCGGCCAGCAGGCCTTGAAGCCTTGCCGTGCGGGCCGCCGAGGGTTGGCGTGAAGAAATAATGTTTGCACGCTTAATTAATAAAAATGCCAAAAGCGACGTGTAGGCTCAATCATCGTTAAATTAAAAAAGAAAATCTATAGACGCAGTAGCTTTAACTATGAATTTTCCACTGCCGTTTCTCTCTGTGGATTCCTTTAATATCCGATGTGCTGAATCATTTCAACAAAAAAAGATTACTACCTCAGTAGTTTGAGAGCCGCACGGTGTGGTCTCAGTACCGCACAGTGAGTTCAATAAATTCCGTGATTGGCTGCCTGAAGCCAGTAACATTTTTATATCATCTATTGGCCTAAGGCCCTACGTCATGTAGGCTAGTTGTAAATTTGATTACCTATATTTATATTCCTAGTGTCTTGTGAAAATCTCATCGCTCACAAAACCTTGCAGGCTAATCTGATGTCTCAGGTCTGTTTACAAATATTTTATAATATAAAATCAGTATTGGTTTACCGTGTAAAAGTGTAAATAATGCAATATTCAACGTAATTTTGAACATTTTGAAGTACCGTAGTATAATAGTCGACATAGCATCTGCATGTCTATAATAGCAGATAAGCACACTTTACCCACTTTTCAACAGGTTACCACTAATCAGTCTAATCAGACTTAACTCCTGACATTCGATTTTAGACCTAATTACATTTTAAAAATATTAAACATTTTATGGTGTTGTGGTGTGCCGTGTGTACTACAAATTCTACGTTTTAATAATCGAGAGCATGATTGAAATGAATGGGCTAGCCACTCGGCGCTAGCCCATCGTGATTAATATATAATAAAGGTCTAAAATATTCCAACTTCATTTTATTTTATCATTTGTGATAAGACGGTCAACTGTGGGCGCCGTTTTTGTTATGGATGTTAGGGTGATCGTTTAATTTTGTTGCACTTTAGGCCTATATCTCAAGTGCTCTGTAAGACCGAGTTTCAATTTGTATTTCATAGACATTATGTTCGAGCAGCTGCGGAATCATAAAATATATTATTTAATTCATAATTCTGACACAACATAAGTAAACTGGATCGTTAAATTCTCTAAATGTAATTGTCAATTGAGGCAGTGTGTTTCACATGCATGCAGCGGCGGGCCTAGGGTGTTGGGGGAGGGGACATGCCGAAATTTTTGATTAAAAGGAATTCGTATCAAAATAATAACAATTTTGGCACATTAATAGTATTTCACGGTAAGGAGAGAGCTGCCTCCCCTGTACTGTTTTGACCTCCTATATATTTTCTTTTATCTTTATTTTGATAGTTAAAATAGCAAAAAAGTAATTCCACGCCCCAACCCCAACCCAGAAAAAGATGGGCCGCCCCTGCAGTAGTACACAGATTTAAAAAATTGTGCGGCCCGCGACCACTATGAAAATTGAATGTGGCCTTCAGCTCATCGAGGTTGTGCACCCCTGCTCTGAGCTCTTTCTTTATTGTGTTTTGTATGCTATATATTTGTAGTTGACTGAGTGCAAGCGAAGTGAATCCATGCACTCAACTGGAGCTATCCTCATGACTATTTAGTTCCTTATCGGCTTTGTTGAATAGAGTCCATAGACTAAAAGATAAACCATCGGTAAGCCAGCCAGTGCATGCAAGTGAGTGCATGAATTAGTGTATTATTAGTCAATGTACAAGGATAATACACATATTGTGATTTTTGAATTTCTGGGATTTAAAATATTTTTTCATTGTTTGAACTTCTGGTATGAGTGAACACTGTATAATATTATAGCCGAACAAGTAACAACTAAGGAAAGCTCTACCGAGATTTCACATTCTTGTTCAATTTAGGTCCTAATTAAACTTTTAAGACCAAATACCCTTGGTCCGAAAGTTAAGATAAATTGTATGTAATGACATAAATTGCATCTAATATAATATAAAATAAAATAATATTGATTACAAAATTGCAGATAAATAATTTAAAGTCCAAATAAAATAAATAAATAAATAGCAGTATCAACTGGTCCAGCAACTGTAAAATATCTAGCCGGATCTCTGTAATTGATTCTTTCAGAATATTAAATTAGTTTGGGATATATATACGTCTATCTATAAATTAGGGCCTATAGGAAATGTAGGCATATGACTATGGTACGACTAATATTGTAGTTTATCGGAGTTCAGGGATTATTTATAGTATTCTGGGCTAATAAGTGATCAGCTATCATCGTTCAGTAATGGGCCTGGGTAACCTGTTTTATATCAAACGGTTGATTGTAACGACTGTGTTCTGTGTATTGGATATATGTAACTATCATACATCAGTGTCAGCTCAGATATCAGGTATTTATGCTCTACACTTAATCATAAATTATTATCTAAACATTGAAAAACAGAACCTGAGTCTATAACATGACGTCCCTGACATCATCGTTAGATGAGGAAGAGAGGTTTGAAAGTCTCGATTAACATTATTATGATCTCTCTGATATAACACTATAATCACTCATTTGAATCACTATTTAATTATAATAGCCAATCGTCCTGGCACCATTCTTGGATGAGAAAATAGAGTTTAATTCTTAATCACTAAATATAGCGTTAATTATTTTAATCTTCCGTTTATGTGGAATGATGCCTTAAATCTTACTGACTATTGGAATGGTAGTGATTCCAAGATTCGAAACAATTTCTGCTTGATATGCACTTTTTGTATTACTAATTTGGCTCTTCATGTAGCTGTTCTTTTCTGGCATCTTTGACGAGAAGATAAGTCTTGAGGCATTAAGCTTATAGGTTTAGATTTAGGCATAATATTGAGTACATGGTACAGAGATAATTATTTTCTTGAGCATTCATAGCTGTGCATATTGGCCTAGACCAATATGCACAGCTATGGACATTTTACATGAAGATAAAAGCAGAAAAAATTGAATCAGTTATGTTCCATGCACCTGCAATTAGACAGTGCAACGAGTGAGAGACTTTATGCTTAAAATCTTGTTGTGCTTGAGTTGGTTTCATGAAGCGGTGAAACGGAGTGAATTGTTTTACCAAGAACTAAAATTGATGTTCATTCCTTCGTGACTGCACAATCCTGTTTTCATTACAGCTTGCTATCATATGTATCTGACAAGTACCGTGTTTACTTAGTAGAGATATTAATCGACTAGAAACATTAAGCTTCTATGATCACATATTTCTAGGAGATAAAGATGCTCCGTTTAGCTTGAAATCTGTGTAGTGGGGGTAGTCATTAGTATGTCTCAATATTTCATCTTCATTAAATGACGCGCATTTAAAGTGGAACTGTGAATAAAATAAGATCTTATGCTATGTTTTGTTAGTTGCAAAACTTTCTGAACTACCCTCGCTTGTTTATTTAAAGTTAAAGTTATCGTCATACATAGAAGCATAGGAATGCATAGAAGAGAGTGTATTGACACAGGAGGAGATCCCCAACTAAGATACAGCACACAGGTGACTGACTAGTGACTATTGTCATTATCCGATGGTGTGATCTCCACTTTTCAGCTATACGGTAGTATCGTACGTCAGAGCAGAACTTGTTTTCTATAAGACAACCCATGAAGGGCTTTGTTAGCCCATTACATATCCGAGATATTCTTGATCGACTCTGCCGGGAATTGAACTCGGGCTTTTAGCGCAAAAGGCCGACGTGTTGACGTACGTCTAGGTATTTTATATGAACTGTTTTCACTTAACTGACTAAAATATTTATGAGTTCTGTTTCTTTTCTCATGGATATTGTGTCCCGAATACCGGTTTGAATTAAGAATTTAACTTTGTAATATCTACTGCTTTACTTTCTGACTCTTTCCATGCGTTCTTTGTTCATGTTCTGTTTATTTGATCGAGTGCAGCAGTGCCAGAGATCTGGTTCTAATTATATGGAAGTAGGAATGTTGTATATAACAACAGATTGAGTTGAGAAAGGTGTCGTATCGTGCAGTGGATTTGTAACATACTCGCTTCCTGTGTTACGCTCTATGAACTGTTTATTGTACGGACACGTGGCTTATCTAATTCTATTAGTTGATTTGATATAACCCGGTCTGTAGTAGGCTGACCTTATTATGTCGATATTTCCTTTCATCGTGGTCCTATTTAGGTATGTCTCGCTGGCTTAGTGGTAGCGTAGTCGACTTTTAAACAGGACGTCCGGGGTTCAACTCCCTCCCGGTGGAGCCGATCAGAGAGTAAAATCTCGGACTTATACGTGGGATGGTTGATCGAAATTGGTCTTAAAACAAGCATATGCTTCCTGACCCATATCCCCGTTATTATTATTATATTTTATTTCTTTGTTCTAACTGATATTTTATATATTTTAACTATCGAGAAAATAGTGCATATTTTTGTGGGTAAATAATTTACTTATGCATTCAAATGTTTGTTTTTAGTCTGGGAAACAGAAGTACCGTAGTTCTGCTGCCAATCTCCCATAAATAATAACTATAATAACAACTTTCTTCAGGTGTGGGGGATCAAAATTTCTGGTGCGGTGTTCAACCCTCTAGCAACTATCACACTGCTCACACGAGCAGATTATTTGAATAATACATGGATTACTAATATCCAGGGTTGCCTCATCATTAGTATTAGCTATGTGTTATTCATTTTCACAAGCACTCGGCTTTCAATCAATCAATACGAACTTTCCAGATCTGAAGTAATGAGAGGCATTTATTTCGTGTAATAAATTTGGTAGGGGCCTACTGTCGATTCGAGAAATTATGAGCATCTTGGCTATGAATAAATCAGATTAACTTGAAAGTGTATGGCAGGATGTCTGCAGCAGCTGTGGTAAACGTAGGCTATATATACAGGCGTTAAATGTTAAGCAGAAACAATGTTAGTGCTATTAAATACTGTGATTGTATTTTAGCAATATATTTCATTTTAAACTTTCATACACTAGTGTCGTACGGATTGTAAAACTATTAAGAATATTATGAAATAATACTTATATATGAGATCAATATTAAAAATATGCGAATAAATACTTTTTTAAATAAGTAATAAGTATGCACTATGCACATATATATATTAGAGCATTATTCAATACTGTAATAGAATAACTTGCTAGTCTTGAAAAGAAATATAATAACATTATTATATGTAATGTAATTTGAAGCCATGTTATAGAACACGAGCAATGCTGTACCACAGATCTAGTATTTGGTATTATGCAGTAGAACAGATCTGTATTGTTCGGTAGCAGGGAGTCCCTATGACATGAGAAATATGGTTTGTCTGCCGGGTGTTCGTGATTGGAGCCAATCATCGCTTAATCATATGCGCTCGTATGCTCGGGTCACGAAAGGTCAATGATCCTGATGACAAGCTCTAATTGTATGCCTGAGCATGCGTGTATTTGCAGAATACTGTATGTGCATTTTTATTTAGCATCTCTCTCTCTCTCTCTAGTGCACTGTCAAATGGCAGGTTCAATGTACATATTCTGAAACATAGTCTGCTATCATCACCGGACTATCAGTCTGCTGATAGTCCCGTTTGGATGGCCGAGTCGATAGCAAGCTTGCCTGATAAGCAGGACAGGAGGTCATGGGTTCGATTCCCAACCGGATCCGTCTCTCACAGTGTTCTTGGATACGGAAACTGACGTTAAACTAAGCTTTACAGCTTTATCACGCTCACTAATGAGCACCCCATCGATCATCAGGTTGATCCGATCAAAAAGGCCATGCCTTTACCACACCTAAAATGCAACCTTTTTCTTGGGAATATATTCTAACTTACGAGGTGGTTTCCCGTTGCTAACTCAGTATGAAAATATCTGCGTTAGTCGGCTTTTACGAAACATGTGCAGTTTTCAGTTGATCTATTATGAATTTTCCCGGATCCAGCACGGGATTTATTTAGCATATTCTATGGTAATTTTCCCTCAAAAATTAAGCTATGCAAAAATGTAATTTTTGGTGTATTCTATATAATTTATTATTTACTTACACCAGTACAACCGTAACGATAATGTATTTATGAAATCAAACCATATACATGTACACATAAATAAGGACAATAAATTTACTCAATAAATTTCTATTATTCTCTTTTCCAACGAATCGAGCCAGAATTGGCTGAGCCAATAGCACATTGGTTGAGTGCCCGATTCGAGTTCCATTGGTTCGTGGTTGGAATCCCAGGGCTCATCCGTTACTGATGTGACCGTAAGGACACGAAAATGGCGTTAAATTGGGCTTTAGCTTTAGCTCTTAGAATTTCAGTTTCAGATTCTGACCTATATAGTTGAATTAAAATCGTGTGTCTTACAGTTACAGTATTGGCGCGCTCTCTACAGCAGCGGTTTCTATTAACCAGGGGGACAAACTTTAACTGTTATATTGTTGTCCTAATTTTCAATGTGAGTGAACAGTTTTAAACTTAAGGATTTAGGCAAGTACCCATGGTACCCAGTAGATAAACTTCAATCCCCGAAGCCGTGGTAGGGCTAACATAGTAAATAACTGTTACATTTTCAGTAACCTCTCTCAACAAGACCTGAGCAAGCTAATAACAGAAACCCTCATTGTGTAACTCAATCTTTGTAACATGATGTCTGACATTCGATTGTTTATACTATAGAGTTGTTGAAATATAATTTCCTAACCTGATCTCAATCTACAATCTCCTGGTTGGTCTGGAAAATTGGAGAGTGGACTCGCCGAAAACTGCACGTGTGTTATGAACAGTGACTATTGACGATACTGAGGAAGGTAACGAAAAATAACCTGCAGAGTTACATTTATTCCCCTCGAAGATATCGTTTTGAATTTTTATATGTAGTAAAAAACCTCTCTGATTGAATCAACTGTTTATGTTAATGATAGTGTGCTTACTGAAGAGCGGGAGTAAAATGTCTGTCTAGAAATTTGTGCCTGGGCCTACTGTAACAGTTCTGGTATACAGGAGACCATAAAACTGCAAGCAATCTCTGTGCGATTGTACCAATCTAATGCTGAAAATTAATGAATTTCAGCATCACACGGAAATGAGAATGCGATATACTCATATGATATGGTTATTAATTATTATAATTAACTTTTTACAAATTATTTATACTTTACTATTACCTATACGGTGGTTAAACGTTGTTTACTATTATTCAATTCGAGCGATTTCCAATAATACAAGCATACACGGTACACCCGACAATTTAATTTTATCATATAGATTCTTTCACAGCATACAGTTAGTAGCAACTTTTTACAAATTCTTGCAGTGAAAAAACGTGACTGCATTGATTAAATTATCGGTTGTGTAAGTCACTGTGGAATGCCTTAGCAATGAGTCTTATCAAATAGTCGAATGACTGTTAACCAATTAATTAAAGCTTTTCCAATCTGCGTGTTTGACTGTTTCCTAAATTGTTTATTAGCCTTAACGTTTTGTCCCATATATAACTTGCCGGTATAATCTCACTAAACTTTGCTTCTTTGGCATTCAGTAAAAAAATTCAGCTTTGACTTATTGAATGAGACGTAGGCCCACTGCTCTCTTTATACATAATATTAAGTATTGTCTAATTATTATATTTATTGCAATTTACTATTCGTGTGAGCTGTCGTGCCTGAAATTAACTAATATATATAAATAAAAGTAAAATTAGTTGTATTAATTTAAAAAAATACTTAGTTTTAATATCATGTGAGATAGAAAAGCGTTCTTTGACATTTTTAAAATAATTATTATTATAAGTTACGTACTGCAGTGATTTACAAGTTTTCACAGTACTTATTTGAAGTTATTTCATAATAAGATGTGAGTCAATAAAATAAATGCGGGTCTATAAAATGACTGGGTTGATATAACAATGTTAACATGATCTGGTTTTGTAAATTGTATGACGATTAACGTAATGGTGTTGTAATTAATCATCGCGATAAGTGATACAAGACTGCCTGCAATACGATGATACAGCACTGCTTCAGCAACTCTCATTTTGTTCTCCTTTGGGCTCTTGCTAGCATTGCAATTCTATTCATTATATTTATTGCAATTTACTATTCGTGTGAGCTGTCGATCCCCAGATAAATACTCTCAACTTCTCTCTATCAGTGTAATTATTGCAGTGCAATATGGCATGGAGCTGCCCAATGGCAGGTCCATGCCATATAACTATTCTATTCTTCACTGTCCTCTCTTCTTCTTTTCATATCCACATAATTATGATCCCGTTATTATTTCATCTAACATTCTTAGTCTAGGTCTTCCTCAAGACACTTCCTAACACCCTTGCATAAACCAATACTACCACGATTCACTTATTAAAATTCTGAACTCTATGCATTATAGTTTTAAGACGATCTTGATATTAGTAGTAGTAAAGTAATTTATTAACAAATCATCGTGACAGACGCTCTTGTATGTATGTACGGTATGTATGTATGTCTCTGTATAATTATATTGTTTGACGTTGAGTTGTTCTTTTGTATAGTGTTTTTTATAATAAGAGAACTGAACTATTTTGATAGCTTTTCTTATTCGAAATCATTTTGGTCATAAATGTTAGACATTCTTAAAAATTGTAACTTTACCGTTAACTGTTGTCGTTGAAAGATGATAAAACAGATGCTAAATATCACATTGATTGATTAATTGACTGAATAAATAACGGCAGTTTATGATATTGTTAAAATGCGATAAATTCTTTGCTACACTTCTATACAGTTTCAGTTATTCTTGAGCGATTAAACTTGAGCTAGTGCTCTGTAATGGTAAATTTATGACCCGGTATCTGGTGCCGGTTATTCTACTTCTATTCTGCGCTTTCTGCCGCCCTATCGCAATGATACGTGCATGAAAAACAGAATTAGTGACCGATAGTAGAGTAGTCAATTGCGTGATATCACCTTATCAGTCAGATAACATGGCGGATTGCATGTTTCCATTGGGTAGAACGTAATTTATGGAGTTATTTTCAGTAACTATGCTATCCGCGACCAAAATGTTGTGTGTCTCGGCTACTCGGTAACTTACGTTAGGCTGTTTGGTTTTTTGTTCTGTAGGCTTTTTTCTGAGAGAAAAACCCGAGTCGAAATTGTAACAGTGAAGCTAAACAAAGCTCTTAAAGTCTTAACCGTTGGTTGGTAAAATTGATAATATTTGGGACTCTAGAATGCAAGCGAATTTAATTACCGAAGTTAGCAAATGAATATTTACTACATGTCCTGCTAAAGCAGTGAGTTTAGAGTTTCAAAATACTACACCAGACTAAAACTTGCAAAACACTGAACAAAAATTGAGTATATGTGAAATTTGTCCTACCAAATGAAAGCAAGTAGACGATATAAGTTAAATTACATGGCAGCAGACATCGTGACCCGAAGCAGACTAAATACTTTCAGACTGAGATATTTATATACATGTAGTGTCTAAATCTCATTCAACTCAATTGCAGTCGAGATTGCTCTTAATTGATGTTTGAAGCCTAATAGCAATTGATACAGCATAAAACTGAACGTGCTAGTCAACATCCTCTTCTTTCAGGTTCCATGTTCGGTCCTAAGTTCCTAACACAGGAGGTCTTGGTGTGCATTTCTTGACTCTTTGGCAGCTGTAACTTTGCAGCTGGTATCATATCAAATTTTTATTTCAAAATCACATTTAATAGACGGGAATCATAATACATAATACATTTGTCATTTTGTGCTTACAAATTCTTATTTCGTACAGTTCTATTGATTCATTTTCATGTAACGAAAAATTTATTACAGTAACTAAAATCAATTTTATTGTTGCGTGCGCGATTGTGATTTAGTTGGCGTGGAACGTTAAATGCAAGTGATGAAACTAATTTGTGTAACCAGTATTGCAGTACATAATTATGTAGCAAGATGAATGCAAGTAGGATCGTGCTCAGACATGTCATTACATGAGGTTAAGATTTAATGGAAGTGTTAAATGTTACACAGTGATGTTGCCAGCATGCAATATTTGGGGGATTTGTTTCTTAAAAGGGGAAGGCATATGATCAAATTTGGTCTCAGTACTTCATCGATCATACTGGTGGGACAGAATGGTGTGACAAAATTCTCCACAGTTCTCTAGCTATTTGTTGTTAAAAGTTGAACACCCCAAGGCTGCCGTTCAACCTGATAATATATGTTACCTATATAAGTATATTAATAGGTATTAACCAAATAATACCGTCAGTTGACATCAAATAATGACAGTTTATGCACGTTTCTTGCCCAAATATTTACAAAATCAAAAAATGCAGAATTTTATTTTAGTTGTCATGGGGTACAACATTTTACTGCTCCCACCCTATTCACATTATATTCGCGAGTTGTATCATATGGAGAGCGTCATGACCTCACGATGACCGCTAATGCACACCGGATGTGGTACAGTGCTTTACATCCACGAGGCATCTCCACTGCTAATATTCTCCCAACTGCTCCACGGTCAATAATATAATCAAAAAAGATTTTACGTTATACCTAGTGATAGCAGTTTTACAATACACTGTAAGTTATTTTTAGTGTTATTGACCTATTGGTCGCTCAATTTCCAGATTTAAACGAACTGCAGAGATCTGTTCTTATCATTATTGGCTAGGCTACTGTTCCACGTCGTTAGTCGGCTGCTATGAAACACGTGCAGCTGCCGGTTGGTCCATTGTCAAGTTGCCGGAGTCTACACGCCTGAATACCACTATTTGAGAAGAATGCTCGCACAGAGATGTTCAACCCAAACATTGGCATTATGTCTCACAACCTTAGGTGTTAGTATGCCTATGCGCCGTTTTGCATACATACCGTATCTCAAAATATACAGAATACTGTAATTATTGAGCGGAAGAGGTTAACAATGCAATGACTGATATGTAACACCCGGTATAATAGAATAACCGCGCAGTCATTGTTCAGTCTAACTGCTCTATCTCATCAAGCGAATATAATCACTTCAATGCCAAATGATTAATTCTATTTTAATGATTCCACCCAGGCTTCTATGGTCCAGCTGTATCAAGTGATAAATACTGCAACCTATTATAGAGCTCTCGCTGATGGAAACTGAATGATTAACAAAAATAATTAAACCTGGATTGATACAATACGGAAAATCCATCATATCTACATATATATATATATATATATATATGTGTGTGTGTGTGTATA